>RJWT010009329.1:0-25245 GCA_004365215.1 Cuniculus paca
TTAAGATCTTTGCCTAAAATCAGAGTTAATTCACTATACAAGATAAATTATAGTTACATTTCTGCTCTGGAGTAATTTAATGAATGAATTCAAGCCTTTTTAGAACCTGCAATTGGGAGGATGTACATGTCAATTAGAATAATGTACAACTTTAAACATAAGCATCTTTTATGGGAGTTTGACATACTCAAAAAGGTCATTCATACGGTCATCACTATGCTTTAATATGGGAATGGCGAACCTTTCAGAGCTTTCAGTAATAACAAATAGCTCATGTGGCACACATGCCACAGGTTTGCCACACTGCTAGGAGCTCATAATTTATAACTACCATTTATGTCCTCAAGCATCCATTTGAAATGCATTTTAGTTTCACTGAAAATGACTCTTTGGGAAAATCAGGCCTCTGAGAATGATAAAACATGTCTGGCATTTTTAGTAGACTTCATTTTGAGTGGTAGTTGAGTAGCTTACTAGTTGCCTAACAAATGACCACAAAAAGACACTTAAATCAATACCCACTGCTTATCTATAGGCTTGGAAATGAGAAGACTGGACACAACATAGTTGGATTCTTTGCTCAGGGTCTTGCAAAGTTGCAATCCAGGCATCAACCATGCTGCATTCTTATCTGAAGCTGAACATCCTCTTTTCAGTTTATGTGGTTGGAACAGAATTCAGTTCCTAGTGGTTGTAGGACTGAGGTCCCCATTTCCTTGCTGGTTGTCTCCATAAACCCCTAGAATCAACCTTCACTTCTTTCCATCTGATCTTCCCCATCTTTAAAGCCAAAGAGTCTCTTCTGAGTCACATCCTAGTCACACTGGAATCTCTGCTTTGGAAAGAGTCTAATCCTGCTGAAAGCCTCATTTAATTAGATCAGACCCACATAGATAATGATCTTAAAGTCTAATGAGTTGGGATATTACATACAACTGTAAACTCCCTTCACAAGAGCACTTTAGTTAGCATTTGATTGAATAATTGGGAGAAGATGCATGTACAGTAAGGGGGTGAGAGCTTTAGGGGCATGGGTGCAGCATGGCTAATCCCGTCACCACCACCAAAGCTGTCCCTATCTCCTACATTCTTTTCCAACTAAGCCATCCTTCCTTCAAAGTCAACAATACAGGACTACATTATCATTTTGATTTATTTGTATGGGATATATTTAAATGATAACATTTTTCTTTCATCTTTGAGGATCTGAGTTCAGAAGAATTTAGTATCCATATCTTCACTCTATAATTGGCATAACTGAGGTTCAGGGAGATGAAATTGTTAGCTTCAAATAACATGACCTCCCCGTGTCCATATTCCCAGTCCAAGGTTTTTCACAAACTGAATTTGAGCTCTATAATATATTGCATACTTATTTCTCAGTTCAGTTTTATGTTTTAAAAGTTCTAGGAAGACTTATGTTTTTCAAATCTATACAGAGATATCACAGAAAATCATAAGAGGAAAAGGTCTTGCTGTTATATGCAACATAAATAAGTTTTTATATCAATAGGATCATCTAGTGAACAGAATTTATACTTTTCTATAGTAATATTTTGAAAAACTATGACTATTATGATTCCTTATGTAAATTTGATAAATGTAATGCAACAAATGTTGAAGTTTGTTTCATTAACGGAACAGATTTCATCTGCTGTTTTCATGTCCTGTGTGGTGGAATGAAGATGTGAGTGTGTTTCTGCCCAAGGCATGATCACAATTTATAGTCACCAGAACATGGCTGGATGAAGTAAAAAAATGTTGAAGCCACATATCATATATGATATAGAATGAACTAAAAATACTCTAAACTTCTGTTAACAAAAAAATTACACTTTAATCGGTATAGGATCAACTAGAGTCCACTGTAACTTACTGTTCTTTCAGTGTTTTAAACCCAGTTGAAGTTTGGGACATAAGTGTCCTGCAAGGGCAAATCCATACTTTCAAAATGTGTCACAAGGAAAATGGAATTCCACAGATTCACTGAAGATAGAAAGGCAATGGACACTGGGTAACTCTTCATTTTAAAAACATGAGGAAAGTGAATTCCAGAGAAGTTAAAGTATTTGCTTAAGATCACACAGCTCAAGAAGTGATGGAAAGGAGATAGGACTCTTGATCTTTTGGTTCTAAATCTAGTGCTCTTTTTAGTTCAGCAATTGTGCCCCTGGATAGAAAATGTGCTACAAGCAATCTTTCCTTTTTTGCAACCAAGAGAAGTGTTTGGATGCAGAGGTACTAGAAATAGAGAGGTTGTTTGGATTTTGTTGGCCCCATTCATTCCAAAAGGTGAGACCCCTGTGTTTATTTTCCTTTCCCCAAACCTCTTTTCTCTACTCTTCTGCTGTCATTCATGTGGAGCTTGCTTAAGTAATCTGCATATGACCATTTTCTTTGGTCTGGATCCTTACAACTTGTGCCAAGCTCAGTGTTAATCCAGGATGGGACAACAGGAGCAGTCCACCTGCTCAACAGAAAATGTAACAATCATTTGTTTGATCTTAGACCAATAAATATTTAGGGGGCAGGAATGTGTCTTAGTCACTTTCTTGGAGGCACTTGCTGAGACACACTACTGACATCCACAACTTGAAGGAAGAGAGGTTTACTTTGGCTCACAGTTTCTAAAGCTTCAGTCCCTGACCAGCCAGCTCCAACACAGAAATGGCATGGTGGAAGGGTCTGGGTGGAAGAAAGCTGCTTGTATCATGACAGTCAGGAAGCACAGACAGAAGGGAGATAACCGGGGAAGGAGACATATCCTTCAGGGTCACACAGCCAGTGAACTTCATCTAACTAGGATCCACCTCCTCAAAGCACATTCAGCTGTGGATTCATCCATGGACCAATTCACTGATGAGTACAGCATTCCCACAATCCAATCATCTTTCAAACATACGAAGCTTTGGGGGAGGGGCAATTTAGATCTAAATCACAGCAGGGCATATTATCACTGGCATTGTTTATATATTCTAGAAGATACAGATAATAAAAATCAGATTTTTAGTCAGCTTTATTATTGTTTTAAACTTTTAAATAGCTATTATCCTCTTATTGTCCTCTATAATACAGACTTAAAGGACAGGATTCCCCTAAGCTCTACTTACGTATTTAACTTTCAGCTTGTTTAGAAAGTGTTCCTTACTAGAGAGAAGAGAAAAAGGGAGGCAAAGCAGTCATACATTTGAAAGCACATATTTGTAAGAAACATTTGAAATTATACATGAAATGTATAATACATCTCAAAGTATCATAAGAAAAACAAACTTCGGTAAAGTGTTTGATCTGAATTTTTATGGGATATTAAACTTAATGTGTTCTCCATGAGCAAAAATATGCTTGTCACTGGGCTCCTAGAGAAATGCATGTTTCATGCACTTCAGGTAGAAGGAGGGTTACACAAGGACTGAGACAGCTGGGGCCAAATCTGGTCAAAATGACCTTGGCAAGATACTTAAACTGGGTAAGTTTCAGTTTATTCATCTATACAATGGAGTCGAGTAATCATACTTACTTTACCGAGTCATTAGAGGGGTTCCGGTCACATAAAGGGCTGAGCTCTGTGTGGGCAGGTATTAATAATGATTTAGCGGTATTGTTGTCATTACTAATCAGTGGCTAAAAGACGTCTAGTTTTAAAAAAAAGTCTTCTCAGCTTGGCATGGTAGCACATGCCTGTAATTCCAGCACTTGGGAGGCTGAGGTTGGAGGATTGTTGTGAATTCGAGACCAGCCTGGGCTATAAAGTGAGTTCAAGGTCAGCCGGAACTGCGTAACCAGCTCCTGTCTCAAAAAGACAAAAAAAAAGTTTTCTCTGATATGAAATTCTTCATGTTTTCTTTATTTCTCTCAGATAGGAAATATGAAGACACTGCTACAGGTATTTAAGGACATAACCTCAACTTTGTCATTGAGATTTTTATTTAGCAAATTTCTCCAATGGCACTAGATGGCGACCTTTCTTTAAGAAAAAAAGTCTTAAAGTTTCATTAATATTTCTGCTCTGACAGTGTCAGTACTACAGATGTAGAAGTAAGCAACAGGGGAAATTTCACAGCTTGGAGCACTAGATCAGATAGAATCCTAGCACTTCTAGACATTCAGGTTCAAGCTAGAAGAGAACGGTAGGGAGAGTACTATTGTGGCACTGGGAGTTTTGCATTTCAACTTCTGTCCTAGTGTAATCTTGGACTTTATCTCCATGGTCTCATTTTTCTGTTTGATAAAATGAGGTGGTTGGGTTAGATCATCTTCCAAATTCACTTCAGCACTCTTATATTATGATTTTTAATAACTCAGTGTTTATTATTCTACCAGCCTGCTTTTCTCAAGCTTTCTTTGGATTTGAAATTAAATATTTTAAAGTCAACAAACAAGATGTAACATAAGCAGGTACCAACCATATTTAAGTTAAAACTGACTTATTAAAAACATGTTTGATTTTAGAGAGTAGGGATAAATTTAAAGTTTTGTAGTATGTAGTGAAATCTTAGTTTAAATATTTCTTTTTAATAGCAGGAGAAACATATTTGAATATTTTCATTTAAATAGTATAAGACTTGGGAAAGGGCTGGGGATATAGCTCAGCAGCACAGCACTTACCTGCCAAGTGCAAGGTCCCGAGTTGGATTCCCAGTAGGAAAAAAAAAAGACACGGGAAAAACCTTTTAAGAGTCATTTAAAAACTATTATTTCTTTCAAAAATAAAGTTGAAACTATCCCCTAAAGTTTTGAATATGATCACAGTTTTACATATTATTTTTAAACATCAATCATTTGGAGTTGTTCTAAAAGAATGACAGCAGATTACATTGTTCATAAGGTAGAAGCAATGGAACAGTAACCATCAATTCAGAGAACCCTTTCTTCCAAAATGAGTAAATAGATATAGCCAGGTGCCATAAAGGAATTCAGATATGGTTTACAGTAATTGTAATGTAAATTAATCAGATGAATAGAACAGTAAATAATAAAGACATTTCCAAAATAAAATACACTTTAGAATTCACTTATAACTAAATTGTATGCCTGTTTTTCCTTAGTAGTTTCAGACCAGGTAAAATAATTTTTTGAAAACAGCCAATAATTGTACATTGATTTTCTTCTGTTTAAGGAAAGTTACTATCTCAGAAAGAATTTTTATGTGTCTTAGTTGCATCCATCTATTTAAAAAACTTATTGATTTGTTAAAATTATCTGAAAAAGTCTCTCCTAAACACCAGAGAAACTCGTGAACAGTGACTTACGTTATGAAAAATGCTCTCTGTGGCACACAGAGTGCACATATTTTTAAAACGTAGGAATTAGCAAATATCCGGGATCAAATGGGTGAAATAATCCCTCTGATACAGGGCAGGTTGTGCATGCTCAGTTAAGGAAGAAAGGAAGAAACTCAGATCATTACAGATCCAGTTTCTCCCCTAAACTGGAACTTAGGGTGACCCAGCACTTCAGCACCCCGTAGCCTCCGCAAAACCGTGAAAGATGACGTAAGGTAACTTGGATGCTTAGTCTACAAAACTGTAGATTAACTAAAATGTATGCCCTTAAACGTTTACAATCCACGCATGGCCTTTCTCTTTTCGGTAAACACTTGGCTCCTTATCATACATTCACTCCATTTGCCCTCCAACAAATGTAATTTACAATTTCCAGTAAAGTTTTAAACTGAAAGATCTTTGAATTGCTATTGCCCTGTCATTCTTCTTACCTAAAGTCCTAATGTCAGGACTTCACTGTAAGACACACGCACACGCACACGCACTCGCACGTACATGGCTGTTCTCTTATGTATCCACCTAGGCATCTGAACAGCAAAGAAGTAAAAAGTAAAAACAAAGATGAAATCTGTGCAGGTTGTTGTCTGAAGCTGGTTTAATATTTAGGAAATGTCACACACACACACACACACACACACACACACACACACACACACACAGAGACACACACACTCCTTAGGCTCCAGTTACAAGCCCTGCGTCATCCACCAGATCACATGGTAATTGTTGGTATTTCAAGGATCAAGTGGCATCAAGCTCCCCCCTCCCACCCATCCCACTCCCTTCTTTTGGTACCATATAGCGCGGAAGAGAGTTGTGCGTGATGGAGTGAGACCAGACTGCTCCAACCCGCGGCCGCAGACGGGGCTCTCGGCGGGGGGCGCGCGTGTTCTCCGGGAGAGACGGGGAAAGGGGGCGGGGAAGGGGGGTCTCAGGGGAGGCAGGGCAGCTCTAATTGGCTTCTCAATGAAAGATAATCACCTATTCCCGGGAGAGGCGAGGGATTAGCACTCTGCCTCTCCTCTCCTCCAGCGCTTTGAGACGCCTCATCCTGCCCGCGGTGCTCTGAGTCCATTCAGCAGGAGCGGCTGCACAGCGGCTCCCCGCACCGCGTCAGGGGCCGCGCTCCTCGCGCCCCGGGACTCCGCGCCCCGCGCTCCTCGCGCCGCCGCCGCCGCCGCCGCCGCCGCCGCCGGAGAAAAGTTTCGCGGAGGGGCTCAGGGAAAACATGAGCGAGCTGGAGGAAGACTTTGCCAAGATTCTCATGCTCAAAGAGGAGCGGATCAAAGAGCTGGAGAAGCGGCTGTCAGAGAAGGAGGAGGAAATCCAGGAGCTGAAGAGGAAGCTCCACAAATGCCAGTCGGTGCTGCCGGTGCCCTCCACCCACATCGGCCCGCGGACCACCCGGGCGCAGGGCATCTCCGCCGAGCCGCAGACGTACAGGTCCTTCCACGACCTCCGACAGGCGTTCCGGAAGTTCACCAAGTCCGAGAGGTAGGCGCGGGCCGCGCGGGGACGGGTGAAGGCCACCGCTGCTGGCCGCGCGCCGGGCTGGGGTCCGTGCTCGCGCCGGGCCGGGGGCTGCAGCCGGGGCTGCGGGTGCTCGCGCTGGGCGCCCCCTGCTCGCCGCGGCTCTCCGAGTGGGGGTGGCCCCGCGGCCCGGGAATGAGAAGTGTTTATTTTTATTTCTGCCATCACGTGCTGTGCTTGTCTCTGCCGGGCTGGGAAAGGCGAGCTCCTCGGGGAGTCGCGCCCCTGCGGGGTGGGGGCGGGGAAAGGACCGCGGAAAGTTTCCTCCCGCCTGCTAACTTGGCTGCCCCGCGCCGGGCTGCAGCCGCGCGGGCTATCCTTTGTGCGCCTGGGCGTGGCGCCCACGCTGGGGCTGGACCCTGCCCATCCCAGGGCCTGGAGAGCTGCCCAGGGGCGACCCCGGCCGAGGCGCAGGCTCGGAGAGTTCTCCCGGGGAGGGGCGCCAGGCGGCCGGACGAGGTTGAGTTCATTTTAGGAACTGAACTAGTCCGGAGCCCAAACTCCGCTAGGAGAGCGCAAGGCCGGGGGCTGGGGCGGGACAGGGGCTCCTCACCGCCGCGGGGACCCGACCTCCAGCACAGGGCAGGAGGGGGGAGGTTCGTTCCCCGGGTCACATTCAAGGCAGCTGTGAAGTCAGCAAGAAATTGCAAAGAACCCCACTTTCCGAATCTGCCTTTCTGTGCTGTGTCCCTTCCAGAAGTGCCACTCCTTGGGTTGCCCTGGGCTTGCAGGTGGCGAGGTGACCTTGTACCTGAAGCAGATCTGGGGCAACTGCTCGGCCCTGTCCCAAGGTGGATAGTGCACTCTCCCTGTTTTTTGTTTTTTGTTTTTTGTTTTTAAGTCGTGAATCCCTTCCTGGAAAAGTTGGGATGAGGAAAGGGGGCGGGCTATTTCTCTGGGCGCCTCCAGGCGCCTTCCTCTCCTCCTCCCGGGCCTTTTAAGAGCCAAATCCTGCCCGTTCAAAGTTGCGCGTCGCTCCTTTGGGGTGTGCAGAGGAGGCTGGGCGGACTTGGGCCACAAGTAGGAAGCTTTTGCGCGCACTTTGCCGTCTTCACCGGAGAAGGCTGATCGATTGGCTGCAGCATTAAAGCGCCTCTGGACATTAGGGAGAGGAAGTGCAGACTCCAGAGCCCATTACTGGCTTTTAGTCTCTGGAAGTGCAGGGCCGAAAGTGCATTTCTCAGGATATTGAATATTCCATTAGGCTTGCCTTCATGCCCGCCTACCTCTTACCCCTTCCCTCCTCTTAGATCACTTGGTGTCTGGGTTTGGGGCCCTCTGGGGACTCCTGAACTATCTCACTTTGAGGCCAGCTCTTCTGCAGAGCTGTCCTCTCTCCTCGGACCCTGTCCAGCCAGTCCCAGGGCTCTCCTGGGCCCCACTCCTCTACAGCACCCCCTCCCGTGTGCTCTGGGACTCTCCCTGGAGTAGTGATGGTAGTAGGGAGTGGGCAGAGGAGAGAGGCAGACGTCAAAGGCCAGGAGATATAGATTGGAAGCTTCTAGGAGGGTGAAAGCTGGGGAAAGCAAAACAAGAATGAAGCCGGAAAGATTCGCCCTAGGAAAAGTGAGCCTTTCCGAACGGAAGTCTCAGGGGACAGCTTTCAGATTTCCTGAGTCACATTCCACTTACCAGTGACACTGTCCAAATAGTACCATTTGCCCCAACCTCCTTGAAAGTCCCCGGTGAAGGGACAATGGCACTCTCTTCCTTCTCTCTGGCTAAGATTGCAAACAGCTAATATTTGGCCTTGCCCTTGCTTGGGAAGCTGTGCTGTCTGCCTCAGCCGGGCTGTGCATTCCGCGGCCGCTGCCCTGCCCCGCGCTCGGCAGCTGGAATCAATCTGCCCACCTCCTTAAGAAGTCACTCCATCAGCGGTCAACCGGCAGCTGCTCGCCTCCCAGGGCTGCCGGGTTAGGGCTTTATCGCATTTTTGAAATTTCAGGTTTCTGTGTCTGGGCTAAGCCCCTCCAAGCAACAGCACTTCTTTGCAGCAGAGAGTAGGTTTCACAAGGGTGTGAAGACTGGAGAAAAACCTGCCTTCCCAGAGCCTGCGCTTTCAGGGGCCAGCTAGCAAAGAGATTTCTCCGCAAGAAATCTCAAAAGAGGAGGGGGGATTTTTATAGGTCCAGAGAGGAAATGGCTGATCACTGATATGTACATACTCTCCTTTCCCTAACCATTTCCCTCACCCTCACCACTTTCCCTACAAATTCCTGTTAGGGGTAGGAAAATTCATCTCAAGAGTGGTTCATGCATGCGCACTAGAGGTCAAGTGCATATTTGTGACAGAAGCGAGTAGCTGGAATACTTTTCAACTTCCTCTCTTCCCTGATTTACACTGGGACCCAGGATAAACTTTTTCCCACTCAGTGGTTAGTTTCATCTTTTCAAATGGAAGCTTGTTTATTTTCAGCAAGGTGACTCATTAGTGTGTAAAGAATTTTGACAGTTATAATATATAGGGATAGTAGCCATCAGAATTAGGTCCTCAAGATAGTGCTTAGACAATATTAAACTATCTTTGGCTAGACACCTTATTTTGGTCAAGAAAAAATATACAGTAATTTTTGAGATACAAAATTTAGCAGTAAACAAAATGCTTTCAAAATAGAAATCAGATTTTCTAATTTTTCAGCTATTTGGATTTGGGGAGTAGATAATTCGTCATTTTATGAATCTTTTGTTAAAGGCTGTGCTGTGTTGATGGGCATCCTGGAGCTGGAACAGAATGCTTTATTGCAAAAGCTAATATTCAATTGTTGTGACTCCAGAATTTGGATGATAGCTATTTGTGCTACAGGTTCATTCCAAACTTTATTAGAACACTCTGTTTTTATACTAACAAGGAAAGAAATGCAGTTTGAAAACAGGGATTTATTTGGTGCAAAGAATAAAAGAGCTGTTTCCTATAAACGCTGCTTTAGAAAATTTTTGCAATCTAAAAAAATTACATAATATGTGACAAAAATATCTTAAGCATTTATTATAGTGGAAGGAAATGGGAGAATTCATACATTATTGTAATCAAGTCAGTCCAATTAGCTGGATTTCCATGAGTCCACAGAGGGTATAATACACAATCTCCATAAGAATGATCTAAGTATCCAAGGAATGCTTAGATGAAAATTATACTAGGGAAAAGGAAGATCTGAGCTCTCAGCATAAGTATCAAGTGTACAATATGATGATCATGTTTAAAAAGAAAACACCCGACTTATTGCAGTACTCATTTTCAGACCCCTTAAGAAATGCCCATTAGGGATCAAGTGATTATCATTGAAAACCATAGTCTGCTTCCAATGATGGTGATGATATTTTAAATTCATATTTAAAATACTTTATGCCAAAGAACTTCAAGTATTTCACATAGATATCTATGAACTTTTGATCCCCTTCATGCATACATGCTGCATCAAGAATTGCCTATTACCCCAAATACTTTAAGGTTTTGCACACATTTAAATTCCTTCTTTTGGTTGCCTAAATAGTGTGTGCTCAGAGAACTGAACACAATTTTTAAATTAACATAAGCAAGGGCTACAATCAATATTAATTTTTTATAGGGATAATAATAGATTCCAAAGACTTTCGAGCTATTTTTATCATGAATCTCTTGATTCTTGATGATGTAAGTTGAACATTTAGAATCTGAACTTCTTTCCATGGGGACGTGGATGCTTTGGGTTGAGTGCCCCAGAAAACTCATTGCCTTTTGCATCTTTGATCCAGTTCAGGGCTGGTTTGACCTTCAGACTATATCAGGGGGTTTGGCCTAATTTCCGTATGAGCAGCTTCAATGAAGTAGTGTGTTAGTGCGTCTCAGAAGAATTCTGGTCCCAGCACCAATTATTTATTGGTCGCTTATGTTGAAAACATACAGTGCCTTAAACAGAATGATTGCAAGGATAAAAACAGCTGTTAGTCTTCACACTCTTCTAAGCTGTTTACTTATGCGGTTCATTGTTTTCTTGCAACAGTTCTAAACTGTGTTCCCATTTTTTCAGATGAGGAATCAGAAGAAATTAAATCATTTGTTTACCCTCTTACATCAAGAAAATGTTGTAGGCCAGTTTGAAACCCAAATCTCAGAGTTTTTAAAGCTTATATTGTAAATTGCTGCACTGTATAGCGCCTTGGAATAAATAGGGCTGGTTGTATCTTAGCAATAAGGAAATGAACTTGTCCTAAATTAAAATAGGGTTTAAAAGTCATAGTCATTGACCTAATGAAAAAGTGAGAAATGAGTTCTTGTACCCAGAACATGCAGTCTGAATGTGTTGTGCCTGACTGGAATTTCCTCATGCAGCCTTACTCTTGGGATTGTCACTTAGCAGTCTTTCATCTTCCTTCCTCACCCAGTTTCTATAGCTCACTGTCATTGTAGAGACAGGACTGATTAGCAGTACAATTATAAAAGGGAGAAAATGGTCTTGATTCCCACCTTTGAGTTCCTTGTGCCTTTTGCAAAGGGTATCAGGCTAACCCTTTTTTCTCCACTTTTCCTATCACTGCCCAACAATATATGTCAATATAGTAGTTTTTTACTTCTGATTAACATCGTAATATTGTAACAGGAGCCTTCGGGAGAGGGAATTCATTTAGTTGATTCATATTAATATTTATGACAAGAATTTAAGGAGAGACAGGCTGAGGAAGAAGGGGAGGACTTTTAGGCAGGGCAGCTGGTAAACATCCTTGTCTTGCCACATGTGATTTGAGAGGACAGGCATGTGGGTAAGTACTTCATGCGTTCTTTCAGTAAGAGCTTTACAGGAGATAGGTAACTCCCAGGTTTAGTGATGAGAAGACTTAACAAAGCATCATAGAAATACTTTTTAAAGGATCTCAGAAATAAGATGAGACAGAAATCTAGATTTCTTCATTTTGCATCTGTATCAGAGTTGGTAAATTCATGTCTTTGGCTTATCATTTGTTTATATTTGTTCTTTAAGATTGTTTTGGAATAAGTTTTGGTTCTGGAGTCATATACATATTCCAAAACGTAGTTTCAATATACTGAGAGTTTTTACTCCATTTGAATCATCAATACATGGGTAGGCTGAAAGTTTACATTTGATCATATATTCTTTAGAGATTTAACCCTCTCAAAACTATTGCTAACAGACCTGACAAAACAAAAGATGTCCTATCTTATTTCTCCTTCCTGACTGAGAGCCTGTTTCCTAATGCCCTCTCACCACGCTGTGTAAAAGATGCTGAGAGTGCATGAAAACTCTTTCTTTTGATAAGATTTTAGGAGATTTCAGAGTTACTCAGGGTATGAATAATTATTTTCATTTACGATTGAGAATTTTCTTATCAGGGTTCAGGACCCTGTGTTATCTAAGTTTCTTGTAGCTCTTGGAAGTTACTGTGAGCTCTGAGATAAACCAGGGGTAGCCTATCCTGTTTCACAGAAGTGAAAGCTCAGAAGTTTGGGAATTGTCAGAAAGGAGCACTGACCTTGAGTCTACCTTTGTTAGCTGCTGTGTTGTTGAGCACCTGAAGAGAAAAGAAATAGAAAAATTTAAAGAGAAATATACATATATACGTATATGTGTATATATATTTATGCATGTACACACATATGTATACGTGTGCATACATGCACCAATTCCTTTATTCCATTTATAATTTGCATTTTTACAGTATTTATTACTAAAAATCTCTTCTGGGTTGATCCCAATTTGTTTCTTGTAGAAAAGAGGGTTTCCTTATTGGGCTGTTACTAAAGAGTAGATCATGACATCTTACAGTCTGTCAGGTGTTTGAGCGGCATCAGGCATGCCCAGTACTGTTGGCAAGGTACCAGAGTTAGTTGCTTCTTGTTGACGTGGTGCATTCTTTCCTTTGTTTTCGACTCTGCCTGTGTTTTGTGCCTCTCATTTAGGTCTTCTGTCTTTCTGTCCTCTCACTTGACATCTGCAAGCCCTGTGAGATCTATTTCATTTGCAGAAATCATGTAACAGCAAACATGGAGCAGAGTGCTTGGTCAAATTTTTGCTCTAAGCTTTAAAAATCTTTCTTGTTCTTAGATGTTTCAAAATATCTGGACTATCTAGAACATGTGTATCTTTTAAATAGATTTATTTTTTTTAAAAACGAATGATAAAACTACTTTCCTCATGTTACTCATTGTCATTCTTAAACAACAGATTTTGTTTTTTAAAATAATCCTTATCCTTCTCTGCAATACTCTGTCAACGTTATTGGTGGAGCCCCAACTTTGGAATAGTCTAAGCTGGTTTCATTTCAAACATTTTCACGTTGTTTCCTACATGTGAACATAGCAGAAAACCGTGCTACCTTACAGCATAGTGTAGTTTTAAATGTGAGCAATATAAAATTTATATTGACTAGAAAGTTTTAAAATGTGTCTGTAAACTTGCCCTATTCAATGGGCTAGGTGCATGTTTAGCCTTTTTTTGTGTGTGTGCATTCTCACTTGATATATTCTTGGGAATTAGTCCTAAGTAGTTAATTTGTTATCTTGGAATTTGAGTTGGATTGGTTTTGTTATATGTATGACACAATGCTACCAATTTAGTGTGCAAGATAATAACACGAATGTGCTGATTTCACCTGAATGTTTATTTGTAAACATAAATACAGTAAAACATCTACTATAATTATCTCATTAGAATTTAGCTGGAGTTTTTTTTTTACTTACGATAGAAATTATGTGAGTACAGCTCTAAAATTATTCTCTCCATTATTAGTCTTGTTGCTAATGCAGAACTATCCTTCTTCTCTAGTCCAATTCAGAGAGTACTTTAAGATGTGTTTGAAATCCTCAGATGCATCTTTGAGTACTCTGACCTCAAATGCTGCAAAAATATTGCCCAAAAGCCCTATAAGGTATCTAAAAATATTTGTGTGTTTACCTCTTAAAACATTCCTGGGTCTAAGTATCCAATGATATGATACTATTATTGTCTAACAACCAAATCTAAAACCTTTGGGTAAATGTTACTATTTTTCTTGATGCTTCTCCTTACCCACAAGGTGTGGATAATGCTAACTTCACGTATCACATGGTCACCAACAGACTTGGCTACATAAGCTAGAAATTCTCAAAATAGAATTTTTTTTAATGTCTTACATTTTAAACCCTTGAGTAGATACCAAGTCTATTTACAGTAAAAATTCCAACCAAATAACACCCTCACTTAACATGCTTCTATTTTCCCACATACTACTTTTCAGAGAAAAGGTAAGAGCAGTATTTATTTAGAATAGATTCAACACAAGAAAGATCCCTTGTACTTTTCAGAAAGTAAAACTGGTTCACATCTAATTCAGTGTCCTTTCAGAGAATAAGATCACTCTAAAATACTGCCTCTGATTTGATAGTCTGTGTGACATTCATGCAGGTTTCAGTGGTGGAATTATGACACAATGGTGTATTATCTGATGAGTTGTAAGGTTAAAACGAGTAAATAATAGTTTAAAAATTTAAAATTCATGAATTATTTCTTTCTTAAAAAGTAAGGCTGAGTGCATTCACAGGGATTTCCCTAAGGATAGCCATTTACTTACATTCTGATTGGCTTTCCAGCCTGGGAGGGTCACAGATGTGTGGCAGGAAATGGCACATCAACCACCATCAGCCTTGTCTTTTCATGTTGCACGTGGGAATAGCATCTGTCTTGTGAGTTACTGCAGAAAGAATGTTTGAGAGCCTCTGATCTGATCTATGGTTCTGAAAAACCGGAAGGATGATGCTGCAACTTTTTAAGCTACTAATTAAAAATAAAGGTTGTTGGAGTCAATAAACTATACTTCTTCAGCACCTATATTTCAAAATGACACTTCCCCAAGTGTGATGGATATATTTTAGTGGCATCAGGAATGCTTTTGGGTGGTATATGAGTGAATTTATTTTATATTACTACTTGGATGTATTAATAAACATTAGAAGAAAGCACAGAACTGTCTCATCAAATCCATGTTGCATAGCTGTATTGCTTAGAATAAGGGAAAGTTTTAAGGGCTTAAAGATTTTTAAGAAAAAAAGCACAAAAATGTAGGTCATGCATAACATAAATCTGGGGACATAGAGGTTTGGGAAGGATCACGTTAGATTCATTTTCACAGGAAATAAAACATTGTCACATGATTTTTTTGCTGTCTTTTCACTGCTTTAGAGGGTTTTGACTAGTTGAGTTCTCTCTGTGCCCTCTGATGCTGCTTTACGTGATTGTCTATCAGTGTCTTTGGGGGCTTGAAGAGGGAACATTGAATTAGGTAGAAATGATAGATTTGCTGAAAGAAAGTCTTGCTTTGATGATGCCTGTCTAGTTGAGTTACATTAATGTTTCTCATGAAAGGCATTTGATTTCCCCCAATTTATCGTTCTTCCCTAGACTATCAGAAATGCCCAGAAATAATAAAAGGATGCTGGGGCACCCAGCCTGGGTTCACCAGGGACTCACGCCTTGAACTGTGTCTGCAGCAGTTTGTCCTCTCATCTGTCATACACAGTTTGAAACCCAGAAATACATGACTGACTCTCTCTCTCTGTAAGAGAATGATTTGAAAAAAGTTTGGAAAGGTAAAATCTTTGATTAAATGCAGATTTATGTTTCCTTAATCTGTATTCTTTTTCCTTGTATGAAACTAATAAAAAAAGATAGCAATGAAGTTTTAAAAGTACTGTTACAAGGAATGGTGAGGTAGATACATAAGGGAAATATAAGGAGAAAAGAGGAAATATGTTGCATGCAGGACAAGGACAAGAAATTTTACAAATTCATTTTTTTTTTCTAAAATATGGTTCAGGTCATAGCCCTACCCACTTAAGGAAAGGAGACCTTAAGATCTGCATGTAAATATCCTTATAAAGGATAGTAAAATCAAAACTAGAAACCCAAAGATAGAGGAACGAAGAGAGGTATTCCAACAACCACCACAAGATGGCAGCAGGAGTATGATATTTAACCGTTGTTGCCTTAAGGAGTAAGGAGAAAAAAGACCAGAGGAATCTTAAAATATATTCTCAAATAACTAACCATCTTAATACTGGGATTCAAGTGTTTGGAAAGTGTATTATAAATTCATATGATCCTACACTTTCCCAATTATTAGTTATTGTGGGGAGTGTAGAAAACACAAATGAGAAAGAGAAAAATAGTACAGTTTTCATGGAGAGTTTTTGACCATTGGTATCAGTTTGAGAGAAATTTCTAAAACTTCTATAATGAAATTTCTGGGCTCATATTTGGCTGAGAGAAAAAAACTGAGAGGAATAATGGACAGTAAGTAGTACAATATGTATGTGTGGAGAGTTAGAATAATAAAGGAAGTGGGTTTCTACTCACTACCCTCCTCCCCCAAAAAAAGAAATACAAAAAAGAAAAATTTTATAGGAAAAAAATAGAAAAATAAAAGATGATGCTTCTAGTAGATTGTTTGATAACCTTGATGATCCTAGAACATAATTAAGGAACTCATTATAGCCTGTTGTAATCTGAGATGTCCCAAGTGTTGATTGCCTCTCAAAAATTTTAGGGTAAAAGTAGTAGTATAGTTTTGCCTGTTGTGGAGGGATGAGTTGTGGGCCATTTATAATGGGCTGTAAATTTTCAATTCAATATTCCCCTGGAAAGTGTTTTACAGCCTTCCTGTAAAAGGCAATTTCATTCAGCCTGTGACCTCTCTCACATGAATCCCTCAGGAGCCTGGATGTGAAGCAGTCTTGCTGCTGGCTGGCATTATTTCCAATTTCACACCGAGGAAAAATGTGCTCATTTTGGTCTGTCCCAGTCAGCAAGGGTCAGTGGCCAAAGGAATCTGTACTTTGGGGAGAAAGAAGTCACTTTGGTATTAATGCTATTAGTGGCCTCTTCATTTGGTCTGTTTTCTCAGACACCGTGTTGCATTATACTTAGATAAACAGGCAAGAAGGGAAATAGAGAAAATTTCAAACAATGCCCATTTTGGACAACGAATTACTTTTGTCAAAAGCCTGGTGATACACTTATTTGAAGCTGTCAGTATATAAAAATGCTCTTTGGGACAATAATTTATGCGTTTCCTAGATCAGGAAAAAATGTTACCCAGTCTCTGACAACCAGACAGCATCATCGAGTGTGGATCAAACGTAATGTGCGCTTTCTGATGTCTGCAAGGGCAAGAAGCAAATCTGGTCTCTGCTAGACAGGCTGAAATAAGTGATAAGTAGTGATACCTTTTGTTTTCTCTCATCTTTCTGGTGTGTTATGTAGGCAAGGGTTGGAAGCACTCTGCTCTGAAATTGTTTTACCATCTGGCTGCGAAGAAATCACAAAGGCTGTCCTCACAGGATGAGACAGGCCAGGATCTCTCCAGGCTTCTATTACAGAAATTACAGCAGAAAAAAGGGTTATTTTGTGTTGTCCTGCATTGTCACTCACTATGCTGAAAGTATGAACATGCTTTTTTGAAACCCAAAGGTATAGACTATTTCTCAAATCTGCTGATTTTCAAACTTCTCTTAGAAAATTTCCTTGTTGTAACTGCAAAACTAATTCATGCTGATTGCCAGATGATAGAGATATGCAAACTTTACAAAATTTAATCTTTCTCTTCCCAATCCTTCCTACATGTCCTCCAATTGGGGTGCTAGTGTTAAACTTCATGTGTGTTTATGCAAACCTTTATGTACAGAGAGAGCTTCCATGCCCATTTGGAAATTCTTGTTTTGCTTTTTTTTGTGACTTAAAGTAGAATTATTTTTAATATTCTTCAGCAGTCTGTATGTATTGCATAATAGTAGTACATAGGCTTTTTTCTAAATTAGTTCCTATTGGTCTTTCTAATAGCTGTGTACTATTCCATAGAATTTGTGTACCTCATCTTATTAATTGATAGTTATTTTTGTTTGTTTTTGCAAGTGGTGACAATATTCTTGTCCACATTTTCTCAGATGTCTTTTATTTATGGATGAGATGAAAGCCCCAAAGTGAGAGTGCTAGGCCAAAAGAGTTGGTGATTTTCTGTGTGATGCTTTTAGTTTGCATGCAAATATATATATTTATATGTGAGATAAATGATTTATGTTTCCTATTAAAAAGATAAGGTATGCTGGTGGCATCAGCAAAATTAATTTTATCCATCAAAGATAGGAGGAATTTTTTTTAAATCAAACATAACTATAGCAGAAATTTCTGAGGTTCTTATTTATTTTTTATAGTTGAGTTGCATTCATGAGAACAGTTTTTTTGAGGGAGTGTTTATATTCCATTTTACATTTTATATTTATAAAACCTGTGTCGTGCAGTTGACTTGATGTTTGTGTGTATGTATGTGTTTTATATGATGGCTAAAACATCCAAGTTTCTATACTGTGATTTTAAAAGTAAGAATAAAATTGTTTGTATATACTTTTCTTATAAAACAACTGCAGTCCTTCTTTAAGAATTACAGTGATTTGTTTTTCTTTTTATCAAAATAAATTTTTGATTCTTAAACAGCTCTGAGGAACTTGGTCCCACTTGGGAAAATAACAAATTCCAAGTCTCTCAGTTACATCTTTTAAAAAAGGCTAGTGGGAAGATTTGGACATATATGGTATTGGAGTCACTCAGTGGAGCTTACTTTTTATAGGATGGCAACTTCTATGAGAACTTTTCTTTTCTCTTCTTTTCTTTTCTTTTCTTTTCTTTTCTTTTCTTTTCTTTCTTCCTCCCCCACCCCCATCATTGTAAAGATACTGGGTTAGATTTACAGGAAGGTATATTTGCAAATATTTATTTGAATCACAATTCAGTCTTATTAAAGATAATCATGAGACTGATGTAAAAAATGTCCTTTTGGGGGAAGTAGGAAGCATAACCGCAGATAAATCAGCCCAGTCTCACAGATTATAGTCTGAGAGTGGACTGTGATCAGTTAGACTATCGCTCTTGTGATTTACACGCTTACTTAATGTTGAATTCTGGCTCCTTCACATATTGACTGTGATTTTAGACTAAGGACTTTAACTCTCTGAGCTTGATTTCCACATCTTTAAAATGGGAACAATGACACTATTTTCCTATATGACTTTGTGTGCTCCCTACTTACTTGTGGAGTAACAGAATGAGTGAAAGTGCTAGCAATCATGTAACAACGAAAGCTTTAGAAAATGTTAGAGGATTTTGAGATATTTACTACTAGCATTGATCTACTATAGCACCTCATGGGTTTGAAAAGATTTTGGAAGTTACCTTTGTTTGACCCCTTTGATTAACAAAACAATAATGACAAACAAATCAAGCAAGCAATTGGATGTCCAGAAGGATTGCAGGTTACCAATGGCTTGGAACTTGTTAGTGACAAAAATGGGATTAAATTCCATCTGTTACTTTCTATTCCAGCCCTCCTTAAATCTATCCTAAGCATCCTAAGCAATGAGTGAGTGAGGAAAACTAGACACTTATAAATTGAAACAGTGGAACAAGTAGAAATAAGATGGTTAGGCATTGCTATAGTGTTTTAATCAAATGTAAAATGTCTATGATCTTGCTTGGTGAAGCCAAAGACACAAAATTTATTGTTACCCAGATGAGCATCCCAACCAATTCTAGAAGACTCTATGTATGAGTTTCTTAGAAAAACTGCTTTTCAGTGATCCTGGATTTAAATGAAGCCCTGCCACAAATCACCAATGAGTGACAGCAATGGGGCAGGAACCCTGAGTGGACCAGCTATGTCAGACTTAGAGAAGGAAAAAGGCCTGTGATGGGCTTCCCAGGATGGGAGATCTCACAGCAGGAATATCACCATGGTCATGCTGATTGACAGCTGTGGGTATTCTGTCCAGCAGCTTTGTTCTTTTCTCTCAATGTCTGTTTATTCAGTCCTTATAAATGGAACTGTTCATTCCAAATGGTGTTCCAAGTCTAGAACTTTGGGCCGTGGCTCCTTGTAGATATGGTAACAGTGCCGTAGACCTCTGTTTCCAAGCCTGTTGGTTAGAAGGGAAAGATACTTCCACTGAACCTTCTCTGTATGTGCCTATGCTCCAACTCAACGTCAAGCTTATGCTGTTTTGCCTTTTTGCAATTTAAAGACTGGTTTTACTGCATTTAAGCTTTTAAATGTGGAAAATGTTATTCTAGGTGTTATTTCTCCCAGGGCAAGTTAATTTGTTAGTTCAGCTAGTATATAGGAAGAGACATCAAGTATTTTGGAGAACCAAAACCAGTTTATGTCTTACTAGCCTGACACTACCGTGCAAATATAGACCCAACCTCTGCTTCTTCAGTTACTAAAACCCTCACAAGAGGTTTAAATGAGAGGATTAAATGAGCTCATACATGTAATAGATTTAGCTTAGTGTCTCATAGAGTATAGTCATTGAATGTTAGCTATCATTGTTATTATTTGCTGATTCTGACTTCATTCACCAGATATATAAGGTCCTTTCAGCTTTATATGAGGACTGGGCCCATGTGTATTCATCCCATGTTTCTAACTCCATTCTTGAATCTAATTTGGCTCATTGAAATAGCTCTGATCCTATTTTCAGAGTCACTTTCTGAATCACAGATGGCACTGTGACATCAGCCATATTTAGGCCTTATTTCCTTTCCTTTCACTTTCATCCATGGAATAGCCTCAGCTTTCTTTCTACACATTTTTTTTTACCTCCTTGCTCACACACATCATAATAAAAACTTACTATTCTTGAAAAAATATAATTTCAACCTGTCTATAGTGATGATTTTGCTGTGTTAGGTCCCCTCTGCAGCTATGGACTTTCTGTGCTGAGTAAACAGAAGTCTTATTAAACTCTAATTTCTGTATGGAATACCTGGACCATATTATTAAATGCAGCTTCTGTTTTTCCAAGGGAAGAGTTCAAGACTTAGCAACTGTAATGAAGTCTCAAGTAGCACTGATGTTGCTGGTCTTTTGGAAACTCGTAACTAACAAGAGGTTATTCAGGGATTTTCCTTGTATCTTTCTGTCTCTTGTTTGTTTCTGCCATTCAAGTTAAGTCTTATATAAAAAATAAGGTGCAGTTATACACAGTAATGCAAAATAGCATGTTAATTCTACATTAACTTGGATTATCGTGTTAATGCTACATTCGCACGGATTATATTATAAGATGAACTCATTACCTAGGAAAGTCTAGAGGAAATATTTTGGAATTCTTTTACCTTCTAGACAATAAGCATGCTCAGTTGAATAGTATAAAGGCTAAGACGAGGGCCTGTGTAATGAGAGAGACCTGGGTTTCCAGGTTCTAATATCTTAGTCATGGTGTTTAATATCTTTGAGCTTCAGTTTTTCCTTTGTAAAACTGGTAGTGTGCAAAAGACCTGTGGTGAGTATGCTGTAAATGATAGACATTGCTTTTGAAGTCTTCTTATTTGGGTTCTGGGCATACTGACATTTACTTCCAAGTAAATGTGATACAACAAGAATTTTGGTTGAAGCCAGGTGTGGTGGTACATGCCTGTAATCCCAGCATTTTGGGAGGCTGAGGTAGGATGATAAAGAGTTTGAGCCCAGTTTAGATAACTTAGTGAGACCCTGTCTCAAAATAAACAATAAAAAGAATGGCTGGGAATGTAGGCAGTGCAGTGTGAAAGCCCTAGGTGGTTCAGTTCTCCATACTGGAAAAAAAATTTTTTTAGTTGAGATAAAATGGGAAATTAAGAAACACCAATTCAGCATTAATAACTTACTCTGTACAAGATACCTTATCTGCATGAATTTATTTGTTCTTCTCAGTAATCACATGGTACTTTCATGGTGCCTCCAAGAGTTATAATTGCATGTGCTCTGAAATGACTTGTCTAGAGGTTCATGGTAACAGGATTGTCTGACTCTAGGGCTTTTACATTGTACTACATGATAATCCACAATAGGTGCTTAGGGGAAAATTGGGCATTGTGAAAACCCTCCGATCATTTCTCAAACTTTGGTGCACATGAAAACCTCTTGGGGTTATTTGCTACAATGAAGATTCCTAAGTTCCATTTCAAAAGACTCTTACCTGATGGGATTTGGAAAATTTGGGACCAGAAAACTTGCCTGGCCTCCTGAGAGAATGTTTGCAGGTGTATCCCAAAATGTTTGTGATCATATATAAGTTTCTTAGGGCTGCTATAACTAATTACCATGAGTTGAGTGACTTGAAATAATAGACATATGATCTCACTGTTTTGTACACTAGAAGTTCAAATTCAAGGTATCAGCATGGCCTTGTTTTCTTTGAAGACTCCTAAGAAGAATTTTTCTTGCTTTTTCCCAGCTTCTGGTGGTTGCTGACAGTCTTTGGCATTCCTTGACTTGTACCTGCATCACTCCAGTCTCTGCCTTCATTTTATGTGGCTGTGTGCCTTCTGTGAATGACTGTGTCTAACTTTTCCTCCTCTTATAAGTCATTGCATTTAGGGTGCACTCTAATCTGATATGACCTCATCTTGATTACATTGTGAAGGCCATTTCCAAAGGTCACATTTACAGGTTTTAATAGATATGAATTTTGGGAGACCAGTATTTAACTCATCACATTAAACCATATGTATTTATCTTTCCTCGAGCCTTAAATATAGCCCAGTGTCTTCTGGAGTCTGCTGAATCCCATGGGAAAGTGATTTTGGGATAGTACAAGAAGAGAGACAGATATTTGAAGATATCAGTGGAAGTTTTGTGGAGACTTTTTCACCTGTCATTTCTTTCTGCCTTTTCCTCCTTTTCCCTGTTTCTTGTTTTTCAAAGGATATGCTGCTGATTGATAGTTCTTTGGTTCAGATGAAAGTATTAGTCTCTAGGGGTTCTCTGAAATGTCACAGATTTCTGGTGGTTTATAGTTTTTTTGTTTTGTTTTATTTTCTTGGTATGAGTTTTACAAGAAAGCAAAATTTGGTTTAAAACGGAGACAACCGGTGATTTTCATTTCTCTACGCTGTAGTTTTCTTACCTGTAATTTTAGAGGAAAAGAAACTTTTATACTGTAATTTCAACACTTTACTTCCCTATGATTTTGGTAAATTGTTCTTTTAGGGTTAGAAGGGACAAGTGGAATAAAACTCATATGGACATATTATGATAAAGACAGATTTTCTTTGTCATACTTAGCTAATGACAAAATACAAACTAATTTAGAAAAGCTTTAAATGCTTCAATTAATTAAAATTAGGCATTTTAAAAGCAATAGGATATTTGAATATAAAGTATTAATGTTATTTCATGTACTTAAAAGTATAATTTCAATAGTTATGTTATCCCTGTCCCAAGCTAAAGTATGCACATACTTTACAACCTAACTAGTGGGTTTTGTTAATGTGGCAATTTCTATACTGTTACACCACTGAGAATTTAAGCCTTCTCTTAAGCACTTAAAAAAGTAGAAAATATAACACCAACAGTCTTATCAAAAATTTAGCTCTGTGTAAGATGACTTATATAGTAAAGGAAGTATAGTTATCATTTGCAAATATAATATAGACATTTATTATAATACACATAGATTTCTTTTAGGGTATATTTAAATCTTACCATTCATCAAAATACTTTAAAAATCCAGATTTTTAAGAATACTTTTGATTTTTCAGGTGATTTATTTGAGGATATATATCGTTCAATGTGAAGTCAATGAGGCTTTTCAGAAATGAAAATTAGTCCAAACTCTCATGCCACCAAGATAGAAATTTCATTTTCCATTCTCCTTAGGATTCTGTTTTTACTTTGTTTTTGTCTACCTGCCATTAAACATTTTGAAAAATTTGTCTTCTCATAGCTATAAAAGATCTTAGGAACAATTCATATAGTCATAGGATTTTACAGAAACTTTACTGGCAATGTCCAAGTGCCGTCAGCAGTGAGAGGATGGGTTAGCAATGGGCGATTCTTTCTGAAGAGTAATTGGCCCCTGTCTTGTGGGAATTTTCCACGACCTTCTTTTGTACCAATTGTGTTAAAGTGAATTCTACTTCTTAATATAAGTCACTGGCTTTGTATGAAGTATCTTTAACCAATTCTTTGGGGAAGGATATCAATGGCATCTGAAACATATTTGTAGAAAGCAAGATGCTGCAAAGATTAGTTATTGTGTTGGAAAATGGAATTAAGATTACAAAAGGCTATGATGGGTAAGAACAGTGGTTTACAAGCAGAGCCCTCAATGCCTTCCTTTGTGTACCAAATATATCCTCATACTTGCTGGTTATCCTAAAGTGAAATTCATGATAATATTACCCATCTGCACACATAATTATGTGTATGGATGTACGAGTGCATTGTATCCTAACTATATTTTTAAAAGCAAGGGAAAACAATGTATAATAAAACAAGATGTTTTAATATGTAAGTGCTTGAACTGTCCAAGTTAGAGATGGCCAGAAGAAAAGAATTGCACAGTAAGATGAAGATGTGAAGTGATTGTTTTTCTTCCCAGAATAATTTTATGGAACAACTGAAAACATATGCTGTTACTGCTGTGTCTTGCTGGTCACCCTACTGCCACCAGTGGTATTTGGCAAGTGACTCAATTTTCCAAAATTGTGACTCTTTGTAAAGCTTCCTCTTTATAATAAAGTACCACTTTCTTTAATTTACATAGAGATTGCATTCTAAGCAACTTAATGTAATTTCAAGCCAAGCAAAAGTAAATACTTTGATTTCTTGTAAAGCAGATATAAATTCGAGGTTTAAATAATCATGTACAAAGTTTTCTTCTGCCTAAATGGCCTGTGGAGGGGGTGAGTTGTATTTGTTGTGAAGTAAATCTTTTATTATTGTTATCATCACATATTAATTGTACAGAATAACAGGTTTCACTGTAACATTTCCCTACATGGATACAGTATGCTATGATGCTACCACCTTTTCTACTATTGTCTCTTAAACTCCTCTGTGTGTGGAATTCTGGGGAGTTCAGGACGAGGTGGTAACAAAGAACCACTCGAAAGTTTCTAAACTTCCCACAAGGGGGCAGTGCTGCCCCCTACTGAGACTGGGTAAAATGATTCTCAGCCTGAGAACCATGTGTATTTTGGGCCAAATAATTCTGGTTTTGTGCTTGTGTGTGCGTGTGTGTGTGTGTGTGTGTGTGTGTGTAGGTGGATGGGGTGCTGTTTTGTACATTGCAGGATGGTTAGCAACATCTTGAACTCTACGGACTAGATGTTAGAACAACTACAACATCTGCAGATGCTGCCTATTTTCTCTCAGGTGGGGCAAATTCAGCCAAAACTGAGACTACTGAATTGAGTAAAACGATATTTAATTAGGATTTAATAGAGAAATCTTGAAACAATTTTCATAATTAGAAGTAACCTCATGGAAGCATTTTGAAACGAATTAGAAACTGTTTATAAGTAATCTGTGAGTCAGCTAGGAAATGTAGTTGCATTTTATTCACTTATGTACTTAAATACATAAATACATTTAAATTCCTACTTAATTTTATTTTTGAACTCTATTTTATTCAGTAAAGGATTAGTGGTCA
>RJWT010009330.1:0-25259 GCA_004365215.1 Cuniculus paca
ATGAACTCTTATTACAAGGTCAATCTGGTGGATCCCAGGAAAAGGAGTCTGGCACATTTATCATTGGTTTCATCTGCATGATCAATTGGAGTTTGTTAGCCTCTTGGCAAGAATAAATGTTTTCAACATCAGCTTACAGGATGGATCACAATCTTGTTTTACCATGTAGTTTCCTGTGAAAGCATGAAAGACTACTTTCTTAGGGACCTCCTTTTTGTCATACTACCTATTGACTCTTTTACTCTGGGATCCAACAATCTCCCTTCTCAGGAGGTTGAGTGGCTCACTGGTGTTGTAGGATCTTTGAGAAAACATCTCCTCATAGGCTGGGTCCCTGTTAAAATTGGAGGGTCAGGGCCAATATTGGTTGTCTTTTTAGCCCAGTTATCTTCCAAATCTTATCTTGAAGTCTCAGTTGTTGAACACCCAGAAGAGAGAATTGGTTAAATCAGAACTATAGTAGAAGCACTAGGTTTAATTTTAAGATCTTGTCTATATGTAGAGAAGCTTGAAATATATAGTATGACCAATGAACTGTTTCTTTGATTTGTATTGTTTTGATCAATCATGGTTGTCTTAAAAGTTGAATCCTTAGTCAGGTATGGTGGTGCATGCCTATAATACTAGCCCTCAGGAGGGTGAGGCAGTAGGATTGCCATGAGTACGAGGCCAGCCTGGGCTGCAAAGCAAGTTCAAGGTCAGTCTAAACTATATAGTGAGGCCCTGCCCTAAAAAAAAAAAGTTGAATACTTGAAGAATGTTAACAGATAGAGGGCAGCATAATATTTTAACATGACAATCATGAAGATGTATCTAATTCAGTGTTCCCTGTCTGGCTGAGACCTTCATCTGTCCCCTCCCCCGGGAGGTCAGGCAAAGTATCCCTGAGAAAGCAGTGTGTGAAGCTGTGACTGTAAACCCAAAGGTGTACTAGAAACTCCAGAAGTTTGGAGAGCCCAGAATGTGGATCATCTAAGGAAAACTGCAAGAATGGAACAGGGCTGGCCCAAGAGAGAAGCCATGGAAGCTACAAACACCAGAAGTTCCACAGGGGAGGAGCCACGTAACCCCTTTGAAGTTCACAAATTACCACAGATTGCCTCAAATGCTGCATATGAAACTACAGGACTTAATGTTTGCCCTGACAGATTTTTGGACTTGCTTTGGCCTCATTCCTTTGTATGCCCCTGCTTGTAACTCTTGGAATGGAAATGTCTATCTTGTGCCATTGAATATTTGGAGCACTTAACTTTCTTTTCATTGTACAAAGGCTTACAGCTAAGGTTTTGCCTTATATCTCAGAGGAGAGTTGGGACCTGAACTTTTAGCGATGCTGTAAGTGTTAGGACTTTGGCAACTCTTAGAGAAATGTACATAAGTCTTTGGGATGTCAGAGTGGAATGTTATGCATTGTGTCTAGAGGTTCCCCCAAAGTCTCATATACTTTTAGATGGGGCTGTTTCAGTGGTAGCTGAATCTAGAGGTGGGAATGGGGAGAAAAGAGGATTTAAAGAACATGCTGTATTATGTATATACATCCACTCCTCAAGATGATTGTAAAATACATGAACTCCAAACATGTGCTAGTAATGTAAAAATCAGCAAGTGGAATCATATAAAATTAAAAACAACAATAAAAAGTCTACAGTAAAGAAAACAATCAAATGAAAAGACAACCTACAAAATGAGGAAAAACTTTGCCAGTTATATATCAGATGGAGGATCTAGTATATATAAAGACCTTTTAAAAACTAGACTCCCAAAATAATAGACATGTTGTAAAAAAAAATGGGCAACTGAAATGAATATATAATTCTCAGAAGAAAGATAAATAGCCAAAATTTTTTCAGTTTCTCTCATCATGAGAGAAATGTAAATTAAAACAACACTAAGATTCTATCTCAGTGCAGAAAGAATAGGTACCATCAAGAAATCAAATAAGAAATGCTGGTAAGATACAGGGAAAAAAAAAAGAACTTTTATATTTCTGTGGAGAATATAAACAAATATAACCACTCTAGAAAGTGTCATGGAAATTCTACACAAAGCTAAAAATAGAAATTCCATTTGATCCATCTATACCTCTTCTGGGTATCTTCCCGAGAATGTTAAATGTTGTCATATTACGGTGATACATGCATACTCATGTTCATAGCACCACAATTCATATTAGCTAAATCTTGGAATTGCTCCATATACCCTGTGGATGAATGGATAAATAAAATGTGGTATTTATAAACACTGGAGCATTATTCTGCCATAAAGAATAAACTTGAGTCATTTATTGGAAAATGAATGCACCATGAGTTCATAATATTAAGTGAAATAAATGAGATACACAAGTTTAAATAACACATAATTTCTCTTATATGAGGAATGTGAAAATAAATTCAAAAGTAAAATAAAAGATAGAAGAAAAAAGATAACAGGATACAGGGAAGGAGATCCTTTGATAAAGAGAAGGGAACCAAGAAATAGAGGAGTGAGGGGAGGAAAAAAGAATGCACTACATACATGTACCAAGTTTCCATGATGAAGGTAATCAATATGTACTGCAAGCCTAAAATAAAAGTTGAAAAAAGTAACAATATGCTATAAAAAATAACAGGGGTAAAAAAGATAATTCTATTCAATGTGAGCAGGAGCACTTTGAGGGTGATCAATGTCAATGTGTCTTTTACTGTAATAAACTTTCTAAAGCTAAACAATATTTTTTTCATCTCATTTCCTGTAATGTGTAGCTTATTGCCAAGACAAATGGAAATTTAAGATAAAATGGACATAGCTTTGGAAAAGCATAAATTAACAACACTTAATAATTTTTTAGAATATTTGAATATCCTGTAGCAAGTACAGACTATAGATGTTGCAACAATAATTTAAATCTCCCCACAAAGAAAAACTTGTCTCCAATATCCTCCCTGGTCAAGCCTATCAAATCATTTAGTATAGAAAAATTAATGCAAATCCTATGAAAACTGTTTCAGAAAATAGAGTATTAGAGGAGTAGCAAGAATTTCCCAGTGTATCATTTGAGGCCAGGAAACACAAACTAGATCCCTAATTCTCCTCAATATCACCTGCAAGTACTCAATTTATTACACCTCCTCCTCTTAATTCTTGTGGGTGACTGTCTATATCACATATGTAATTTCCTTGAATTGTGATTGTTTTGTTTTATTTTATTTGGAAAGCTTTCGCCTTTCCAAATTTGGCATATTTTTTTCTAAATCAATCTCTTTTTCATTATTTCTGTATTGTATTAAGGACTCATGAGACCAATTTGCTGCATATTTTAAATTTTTTTATTATTTTTAAAACAATAGTAGGAAATTAACACTAGTTAATATATTGCTGCGTATTTCTGATATGCTAATTTTCAGCTATTCTTTTTAGCTGCTTGCACATAAAAAATTAACATGATAGGCCTGGGTCTCTCTTTCTCAGGACATGGATTTTAGGAGGGGTGTTTCCACTAGTCCTGGAACTAGTGTGCCTCACTGCATCTAAGGTGCCTGTGCAATGTGTTTTATGTAGAGTATTTGCTTCCCTTCTATGTGCCTGGGATTTTGGAAAACACAAGCCAGAAAGTGCCTAGGTGAGCAGTCTCCAACAAAATCCCTGGGCACTGAGCAAGTCTTTGATGAGTTTTCCTGGTTGACATTTTGCAGAGGTTGTTCAAAGTAAATACTGGGACAATTAAACACTTCTATGTGATTTCCTGGGAAGAACACTTCTAGAAATTTGCATATAGTGGCATCTTTTTTGCTTACTGATTTTCCTTGGTATCCTTTTAATCTAATAAATCTTAGCTATATGTACAAGTATACACTGAGTATGTTGAGCCCTTCTAGAGAATTATTGAAATTAATTGTACTTTGTGGGGGCTTCTGAAAACTGTCTATATATGATACTCATTGTAATAATTTCCAATTACTATTGTCAATGCTATAATAAAAACTATTTGCATGTTTTTGGCCCTGTGGGTTTGATTATATCCTTGGTATAAATTTTTGGAGATTAAGATTGCATAGTTAGGGGCTGGGGATCTAGCTCAGTGGTCTAAGCACTTGCCTGGCAAGTGCAAGGTCGTGAGTTCAATCCCCTGTGCCGCAAAAAAAAAAAAAAAAAAAAAAAAAAAGATTGCATATTTATATTTAGATTTTAAAGTAGTTTATAAATTAATTTTCATGATACATGTTATTAAATCACAAAAATTTAATTTATATAATCACAAATATGTTAAATATATTGTCTATTGGATAGACAATGATATTTTACTGTTTGCTATCTGCAGTCTTATGCATACTTAGTCATGTGAGTATTTTGAATATTGATGAGGGAACATATTCTTTCCTAAATTAAACTACAATAGTTTCATCAATTCTAGGGCAATTGTTCTTAGAACACAGTTACAGTATAATGTAAAACATTATTAGTAGAGCTGTTTTTAATAACCTTGATAATTTGCTTGAATCATTGGTCTGATGTAGTTTGTGAAAATGCAGGTTGCCCTAAGTGCATGTCAACTATTTTCTACTATGCATATACAGGTTATATAATTGCTGACATTTCTGTGTCTCTCTATCTCTGTCTCTGTCTCTCTGTCTGTCTCTCTTTCTCATTTTGTTTGGCAGACTTCCTGCTCTCTGAAATCATGACATAGAATCATTTCCTTTTGGTATTTTTCAGGTTTCTTTACTTGTCTTCCTTCTAAGATATGAAGTTATATTAAAGTTTTAAGTTTCCCATCATATGAAGATAGATCTTGCTAATTTTGAAATTTTGGTGCATACCATAGTGAAAAAATTTTTTAACCCAGAAAAGAATGAATTATTTTTCTTTTCTAAACATTGTATATTTATATCTCTCTCATGTTTTTGTAGTGAGGCATCAAACATGGTCCCTAATCATCCCTACCTCCTGGAACTAATGGTTTATGTAATCTCTTTCTTTTGAGAAACTGGCTTGTAACCAATAGATTATAGAAACATTGAATATACATCATATAAGTGATTAGGTTAGAAAAGATTGTGTCTTCCACATTGCTAGTAGATGCACCCTCTTGTCTGTGTGACTTGGAAACTTTGCTGAAGCCAGCTGCCATGTTAGAGAAATTCACAAGAAAAGGAGCTGAAGATGGCTGCTGGCCAGCTGCCAGTGAAGAATTAAGGCACTAAATCCAAAAGCCAGCGAGGAATTATAATCCTGCCAGAGACATGGGGAGCTTGGAAGTTGATACTTCCCTAGGCAAGTCTTCAGACAAAGACTGCAAATTCTGTGCCAGTACTATTCCTGGATCACAGCCTTCTAAGAAACTGTGAAGCAGAGGCCCCAGCTAGACTTTGCTCATACCCTGCAGAAACTCTGAGGTAAAAAATGTGTTTTGTTTTAAGTTGCTAAACTCTGGGATAATTTGTTATGTAGCAAGAGATAACACAAACATAGGACCTTATCAAAGTTTCACTTCCAGTGTCCCTTGGAGTCTGTCCCTCTGGTATAACCTCAAAGGTTTTGTTTTCCATTTTAACCTGCTCCCTGGTATAGTGGTGTTTACTTTTAGTGTGTGCTTTTGAAGTAGATGAGAAAGACTGATTTCCCAGGCAACAGGGGAAAAAAGCCAGCTGTACAGACCTGTGCTGATTAAACCAGGATGTTCTATTTTTGTACACAGCTCTACCATTCTTAGTTTGCCCAAACAGCAACTCAATCAATTATACTGGATCTCAACATTGCGTGGCATACTGATTGACAAATAACTCTCAGGTATTGCTTTCTGAAAGAGATATTTTCTGCCTTAATTTTTTAAAAAATTCACCTTTCAAAATAACTTCATGTACATATATTTTCTTGTTAGTTTCCTTTTCCTTCTATATGCACTTCAATTTTTAAAATATTTATCTATTTTTCCTTCTATTTATTACACCAAACACTGAAAAAAATGTGTTTATCTGTATTAGAAAAATACCAGTGAAATATTACAAAAAAGAGAAATGAAAGTCACATATTTTGAAATAAAATAGCAAGTCAGTAAAACACGATTATTTCTTTTTAGTCCCCTGCACGATTTCTTTGAATAATCAAAGACATATCCATAAGTACAGACCTAGCATTTTTTTTTTTGAGACCAGGGTCTCATTATGCAGTTCAGGCTGGCCTTGGGATCACTTTGTAGCCCAGGCTGGTCTCAAACTTGCAACGATCCTCCTGTCTCAGCCTCCTGAGTGCTGGGATTACAGGAGTGCACCACTACACCCAACCCAAGGCCTAGTACGTTAATAAAGCTTTTTACTCTAAAACATATCTGAGAAAAATCAACTTATAAAGAGTAAAAGGTTATTTTGGCTCACAGTTTTAGAGGCTTCAGTGCATGATCTATTGGCCTTGTTACTGGGACCAGACAAGTGAAAAGGGGAGAGAGGAAAAGGCTAGGGTTCAGCCATCTCCTTCAAGGGCACATCTCCAGTGATCTAAAAATCTCTCACCAGGCCATACCTCTTAAGGTTTTTGCCACCAACTATTGGCACTATCCTGGAAGTCAAGCCTTTACTACAGTATATAGACCTTTGGAAAACACTTAAGATCTAAACTATCACACCTATTTCACTGTTGTCCAATGTATTTCTGAGACTGACTGTAGAGATTGGTTCTCCTTTCCATTTACTTCACCTGTTTCCTCTTATGGTTATAAAGTAGGTTAAAATATTATCAATGTCATAGTCTAAGCACTACTTTTAAAAAGTAGTAAGCCAGACTTCCAGTAGTTCTTCATTATATGTAGGTCTGAAGCAGTGCTTCATATATATATACTCTGAGTGGAGAAGGATCTCTTTTACTTTTAATTTTTAATTTGTCATTAACCAATGCTATTATAAGATAAGCAAATTACTACTAGGAAAATGAAGTTTTCAAAATAGGCCAAAAATTTAAAGTTTATTGTTTTTCATTGTATGAAGGGATAGGTTTCATTAAATCACTGTGAAATCTTCTAAACACTCGAATTCCATACTTATTATAGTCTGTAAGTGCTATTAATATATATAGTGTTGAATAGTACATTTATTGCTTTACATAATCTCATATTTTTAAGCAAATTCATTCAGATACAAAATACTGCTATTAATCAAATAAATGCTTGCCATTTAGAGATTCACTTCTTTTAGAATTAAAATCCTATTTTGTGTCATGTAAGACTCAAATTATCCTGTTAGCATTTTTTTACTTATTTCAAAAAGAAAAAACAATGAAAATGATGATATAAAATTTCAAAGCAAGATAGCAGAAAAGTAACAAAGGTTAACACTTTGCATGTTCATATCTTCAAAGTAGTTGCTCATAAGATATAGGCATGAAAAATTCATCAAACAATATTGGCACAAATCTTTCTTTTTAATCAACAAATAGCAATTAGTAGTATAATTGTCTTAACTATAGTGTGTGTGTGTTTTTATTTTTTCTTTTCCCTTTCTTCTTTTCCCCTTTCCCTCATCCCATTTTCTCTTTCCTTTTGAACATTTTCTTCCCATTTCACAATATCTATTGTGCATTTTTCATCTTACTTACTCTTTCAACTGCTTACACTAGGGAGAAAATAAAATGTTGACACATGTGAGTCTAATTTATTTCACTTATCAGTATGGTCTCAAGTTGCATCCATTTACCTACAAAAATCTCAAGACAATCCTTCTTTATAGCTGAGTAGTACTCCATTGCACAAAAATACCATATCTTTTTTATCCATTCCTCTGTTGATGAGCATTTGGGTTGTTTCGAGATTTAGCTGTTATAAATTGTGCATCTATAAACATGGTTACACATATACCAGTGTGACATGATATTTTTAATTCTTCTGTGAAAATACCTAGAAGGGGAATAGCTGGGTAGAATGGGACATTTAATCCTAGTTTTTTGAGGAATCTCCACACTGATTTCCATAGTGGTTGCACCAGTCTACATTCCCACTAACAGTGGTTAAAGGTTCCTTTTTCCCCACAGCCCCTCCAGCATCTGTTATTGGTTGATTTCTTGATGATAGTCATTCTTTCTGGAGTGAGCATTTTGTAGATCATATCTGTTACAAAGGATGTCCTCTTTCATGTTTAATTTTTCTTTCAGTTTTGAAAGATAGTTTTATTATATGTAGAATTTTTGGTTAAAAGTTTATTTTCCTCAACATTTCAAAACTCATGTTTTGGTTTCCAATATGATAGATAAATTATGCATTAACTATATTGTCATTTCCCTGAATATGTCATTCTTCTCTTTTACATTCTTGAGTTTCTTATTGTCTTTAATATTAAGCAATTTCTTTTTAAGTTATTCAGTTTTCTCTCTTTATCTGGTTCTGTATTCAGTATGTCTCTTAAATCTGCAAAGGGTTCCATAAAATTTGAGAAATCTTTTCTCATTTATTCAAGTATTTTTGTATCACTTGTTCTCTTCTTTTGGAATTCGCAATATGTATGATATGATCACACACCTTTGGGGCAACGCTTTATCATTCATGTTTTTCAATACATTTTTTTCTGCTCTTCAAATCAAATAGTTTCTATTCAATTATTAAGTTAATTAATTCTTTCTTATACTATTTACAAATTTTTGTTATGTCCATGCAATAAAATTTTTATTTCAGTTCAGTATATTTTCAATTCTTAAGCTTCTATTATGTATTAAACAGATGTATAAATGTAAGTATAGATATGCAAGAACATTTCCTGCTGTTTTTCTTGTTGGGAAAGTCAGTATACTGTCCTTTATTTATTCAAATAGGGTTTTATTCTTTTTAAATTGATGCAATTGTTTGAATATAATTATATTTTGCTGACTCCTACCTCAATGTAGATATTTTGCTTTGTTTTTCTGAGAGTCAGTTATGTTTTCCTTTAGGATGGTATATAATTTTTGTACAAAACATTTTAAACACCATAGCAACTTAACTCTGATTCTCCATTAAAATGTATGCTGTTATTTATTTTCTTGTTTGTTCACTTTCTTGAATTTAAACTTTTATAGTTTATGATCACTGATGTCTCTGTGTAGGATCTTTGCCCATTTGTATTTTTTTTTTTTGCGGCACCTGGGATTGAACTCATGACCTCTCACTTGCCAGGCAGGCGCTTAGGCCACTGAGCTAGATCCCCAGCCCCCCATTTGTATTTTTAAACTTAGCTATTTAGTGGTTATCCCTATGCTTTTATGGCTTAGTGGCAAGTCAATGATTTGGGCAGAGATTGTGTTTGAAGACATGAATTCCATAAGGTTTTGCATTCTGTCAAATGTTTTCTGAGGCATACACTCAAAATCCAGCCAGTTCCCAAATATCCATTATATTCTACTGACCCACACTGGTCTTTCTTGCAAGTATGTTTGTTTCCCCAGACACTCAAGAAGATGCAGAACTTACCCGGGTCTTTCCATGGCTTTCTCATCTCTAAATTCTCTCCATTGAGTCCCAGCATCCTTTGTATCTCTGTAACTTTGATCTCACAGAGGCACAGATGTTCCTAATCATTTCCTCCCAAAAGTGTCACCTTTACTAATAGTGTGAACATGATTTTAGGCTTTTTGCCAAATCATATCAGCACCCATTCACAACATAACTACTGATTTTCAAGGTAGAGCTGTGTTTGAACCCATCAAGAAGGATAAAAACAGTCCTAAGCAAGAAGGCTGCAGATCCTCCTCCCTCTACCTCCTCCCTCTAGACTTCATGTGACTTTTCTAAAAATAAATGTATCTCAATTAGTTACTTGTCTTAGATTGAATTTCAAAACCATTTGAAAGTGATGTTTTCAACTATATTTATCAGTTTTTTCCAAAAAATTTGATATTTAGGAGAGAATATTTTGATGTTTTCTTGCTGCTATTATAGAACCTCCACCTATGGGTAATTAATTTAGATTTAAAACATTTGAATGTGAGTAGGTTAATTTGCTGAGGGGAGGATGGTGACTTTCATAGCCCTTACCAGTTTCTACAAGGGATACATGATCATAAATATTCAGTACATATAGTACTTACATGTATCATTGGTAACATTATAGTACTCAATGAATTGTTGCTGGGGACAGGGTGGAGCTTAAAAAAAGGTACAGTAAATTGAAGGTGGGCATGTATACATCAGAGGAAATCTGAAAAGGATTAGGAGAATAAGGAATTTCACAGGTACTCTGAACAAACTAATGTTTTTGGTTTTTCTCCTCCAATAAACTTTATCCTATTTGGAAACTCCAGATGTGCAAATCCTGACCCTGGTTAATTCCACGTAACAAGGTGAAAATTATTGTAGCTGATAAAATTATTTCCAAATGCTGTACATAAGATTTCACATAATATTATTTTCTTTACAGCCAAACCATAAAACCCAAATGTTCAAATAGAAGTACACAAGATTCAGAATAAATCCTATGAGTTGTTCGAAGAGAAGAGTGAAAAATACACCACAAATTGAAAGTCTAATGTGAAGCAGTTAAAACTATGAATTTGAATCTTGAAAGATTTATGTTTAATTCTCCATGTTAGAGAAACTGCAATACTGAGTAATTTCATCACTGTCTTGAATCTTGTTTTTTAGTAGAAGTAAGGTTAAATACTATATTTTATAGGATCTTTGTAAATGTTAAATGAATCACTTCAAAATACTTACCTGCTTGTCTATTAACAGCTCAGTGTGTAGTAAATACGAATTATGTATGAACTGTGATGTTTCTTACTAGTGGTCTAAATATCTTTGTTAACTTGTAAAAGGCTTGGAAAGGAAATACTACAGCATCGGTGAACACACAGGGAACAGAAAAAGTACAGATAGTAGGCAAGGTGCCTGGATTGTGTATGAAGACATTTTATCTCTAGAAATTTAGATAGAGGAAACACCTATAAGATTTGATATTCATTCAAATTCTCTAAAAGGATGAGAATAACACTCCAACCTGTAAAAGAGTGGAATCTTGAAACTTATCAAAATATTTCACAAAGAGGTAAAGAATTTAATAAACTAGTTTCTTGCTCTTTATATTGAGGACATAGAATGAGAGAAAGAAGTGACCTGGAAATAATATAGCCTTTAGTCCAGCAAAAGATTACCAAGTCTTTTATAAATGTATGTGCTTCTGTGGATAGAGGAGAAGTACTCAATGTGTCACAAACATTTTTAGTACTAATTTTTAAAACATGAAAAACTTGAGTTATTCATAGTTATCTCACTGACTGAAAAATAGAACTGTGATTAAAAAATTAATATATGAAGACTTTAGCTTTCATTCTTTCCTCTACTACTTTTATACACTCATGTAGTAGGTCACTTTATGGACACACTGCTTTTATATAAAAAATATTTGCATACTGTGTTTAATCATTTGTTTTCACTTTTGATATGATTTTATAATCATAAATTTTATTAATGCTGGCTTATCTCCTTTCTTGATTCTAAATACTTGTTAAAAATTAATCTTTTTTCTCATACCATCACTAAATACTATTCTAAAGCATATTTAAAGTTTAGTTGACATTGTTATTTTTTTAATTTCTATTTTAATCATTATTCAGAACTGGTTTAATGGGATATTTTACTTTTTTTATTAAATATCCAACCTCTTTTTCTATTTTAGGGAACCTCTAATTGATTATATATTTAGCAGGACATGGTGTCTTTCTTTCCTCAATAGAAATAGTTACTTCTTTTTTTCCCCTTCCTCCCAAAGAGAAGTATTTGTCCTTTTCTAGGCCATTCTGAGGTTTTCATTAAAGGCTCTGAATCTAGACCAATCACCATAGAGATAAGTTGATGGTTGAAATGTTTCTATTGCCATGAAGTCCAAAACTGAGACAAACGTGAAATCCCCACCCAATTTTTCTTGCTGCCAAACTGGAATCCAGGGACCTGTTTTTGTTTATCAGGATATATTTCCTTTCAGTCTCATATAGCAAGAATTGGATTATTTAAAAATCAAAGGCAAAAAACCCTAAATAATAGTTTTCTCAAAACCATTATTACATGCTCCATTAAAACATCACCCAATTCATAACAAATTACATAGTTTCCCACACTAATTCACTGATTTGTTTACATTATTGGATTGATTTGCTGCAAAGAACACAGATCTTGATATGAAACTGACCAGGGTTCAAATTCTGACTTCAGATGTATAAACAGTATGACTAAAATAAATTTTTAAAAAAATTCTCACTGTAACAGTTAATATGTAATCTTAAGTACCATGTGAGTATAAATAAATAATTCAGCTTGAAACTTACTATATAAGATAAAGTGCAAAGAATTAAAAATCAGAAAATATATTTTTAGCAATGCCTCTGACATTTAAAACCACAATAAACAGTAAGATCTCCAAGAAGTATAGTCCAGGATGATTTTCAAAACTCTTTCTAGTTCTAAAATTCATTAATTAACATAGCATGTATGTGCTTGATTGTGCAAGCACCAAGTGTTTTATAAAATTAGCTCATTATTTTTTGCTATATCAATGCTAAAAACATGTCGTTCTTGAGGCACTTTATGGAAAAGTCCATTTATACCCAGAAAGATAAGGAGTCTTGAGTGTGTCAACCACGATTGTCACAGCAAGTTCATGTTTTTATCCCTGAAACGCTGCACACTTATTTACATCTTCCCTGAGTGAACTTTGCCTTCATTTGACTCAAATATCAGTTTAAACTTTATTTCCTCAGGAAAAGCTTCCCATTCTCTACTGTTAGTCTGGTTCAAATTTTCTTATGATAGGCTTACACTTCTACTTCTGTGTAGTACTTATCACATCTTCTATGGATAATCATTCTTGTTATTACTCAATTAAACCCCATGAAAGCAAAATCTTGTTCTTGAAACTGTAATTTTAGTAATTTTCACTGTGCCAAGCCCATACTATACAGTAGGTATTTGTTAAAGAAGAGAATTGAATGTTACTAACTAAAAATCATGACTAGGCATCTGATTCAAATACCTGGCTTTCTCTACTGAACTCTTCTGACCACATAAGAGGACTTAAGCTTCAGAAATAAATCCTGTATTACAAAGCCTAAGCAATATTTGCCATGATTTGGATCACAATCTGTTTTGTTTTCTAATGTCCTGGAAATCATATATTCTAAATCTTGGGCAGCATCTCAATCTGTAGCTGCTTCCTTATTCTTTCGGCAGCAAGCTCATCCATCTTTTGATGAGTTGGATAGTCTGCAATGGCTTTGTTTTGGATAATTGATGACTACATAGTATTACAGACACCCTAAGGTTATGAGTCAAAGCATGGGAGCAATTCCAGAGTCTGTCACTTTAATTAAAGGAATAATTCTCTAAGGATAGAATTCATACTTCCCAGGCATTGGTGGTTGACATTGGCACTTAGACTAGGATCCACAGCTAATGTAAAAATGAAAGCAAATATAAATTATCTCTTTATGAGAAAATGAATAGCATTTTCAAGCAAATAAAAGTGCATTTGTAATTGATTTAAAGTGTCAAGTAATTTGTAAACTTCCTACAACTTTGCCAACAGCTAGAGAAATTTTGCTAGTATTCATAAAATGTTACTGAACTGAAGATTGTCTTAGTTATAACTCTTTCTTGTCTCTGAGACACAATACCCAATACCTGAAAATTAAAGGAGTAAAAGTTTATTTTGACTCATCTTTGTAAAGCTTTCATTCCACAGGTGACTGGCTCCAAGTCAGGAGGCAGGGCACAGAGGCAAGGCAGATGTGCTTGCTTTCTCCATGGTGAAGAAAATGAGAGAGGGATCAAGGAGAAGGAAGGAAGATAGACCCTTTCAAGCCACTCTCCCAGTGACCAACCTCCTTCCACCAGGTTTTACCTCCCAATATCACATGCAATTATAAATTTATCAATGGAAAGGGCCAGGGATTTAGCTCAGGGGCCTAAGCACCTGCCTGGCAAGTGAAAAGTCGTGAGTTCAATCCCTGGTGTCACAAAAAGAAAAAAAATATATCAATGGATGATTATAATGCCTCCATGATCCAATCACATCCCAAATGCCCCACCTAGTGAGCATGAGGCTTGGGTGTGACGTCTAGATATAAACCATAACATATACTAACTGAAGTAGTCTTAATGGAGCCATTTGCCACTGTACATATATCCCTTATTGGTACTCAAGGTTTATAAAATATGTTAATATAAAACACTGATATAGAGGAATAAACATGATTGTAAAATAAAGTTTGAGATACAAAAAAAGGGTGGTTGGAGCTTTAAACAGTTCCAGTCTCTGAGGATAAGATGAAGTACATTCAGGTAACCAAAATGCTAACAGTGAACTGCCAGACACCCAGCTTATCTGTACTCATCATTCATTAAAATAAGATCCCGGCATGTCTGACACTTGGAATGACCTGAAAGTTCACTTAGAACTCCATCTCTCTCTTATTCAAATATAAGCAATTAGGACTAAAACTAGAGAAGACAAACAGTAGTAAGTATACATGCATACTCAGACATATCATGAACCTGGGTGATGTACAAGGGTAGAGAGACATAAGAACCGTTTGTCTCCAGGTTCCATATTTGCAGAGACAATTGTGTGTGAGCACTAAGGCTATTACCCTGGAAGCAAAGGATGTAAAATTTTAAATTTTCATGGCTAAAGTTGGACTCAGTTGGTAGGAGAACCCAAATTAGGCCACCAACTATGATACTGTCCATGTTATTTTTTGGTCCTTTGGTTTGTCATAACATCACATGCTTCCTCTCTAGGTTGATGTCTCTAATCAACTACTTTTTCGTCTTGTGCTCTTAACATTTTTTCTGTCTCCTGCCCACCATTTCCTTCTGTCATTGTCTCTTTTTCCCATACCTCTTTCTCTTTTTCTGTCTCACAAAACTCACATTGGCTAAGGGATAAATTAATACTTTTTTGTCACCTACAAATAAGAATTGGTAGAAATAATGGCCACAGAAGAACATATTAGAGTTGATTAATAGATACTATTTATTTGGGTTGAAAACTGATTAATGAATCAAATTTTATTTAGTAATTTGAAAAACTATCTGTACTAATGAAAAACTTCAGCAAGACAAAATAAATGGAAATATTTTAACTGTGTTATATAAAGGACCTAAAGATGAAATAAAATGGACTGAAATAATCTTATTTGAGATCAACTTTCTGTATAGTATTTGTGTTCATACTATTCATGCAAAAATGTTTTCTTCAAAGTACTGTCAGCAATCAAATCCATGAAATTTATTCAAAACTTCTTTTAGAATTTAAGCATGCTGACTTCTAAAACTATTTTTATTTCTTAAAACCTTGTTTTACCTACTTAGCATTAATCTAATAAGTTTGTCATGAGATATAAAGGTAACATTTCTTACTATTTTAGTATATTTTATGAGTCAAAACATTTAATTTTTAAACTTTCACAGCTTAGCAGTATAAAACTAGAGTACAGCTTGGTCTTTAAGGCAATCATAAGCATATGAAATCTTGCAGGAAGGTATTCAAACTTAGTTTGCCATAGCGTCAACTAAAACTTTTATAGAAACAAGAGAAAGTAGCTTATCACAGGAATAAAGCACAGGGAATAAGTTTATTCCCATTTGGAAAACTAGTATTATTTTATCAGATTGTAGTTGTTTCTTATCTTGCTGAAAACATTCATCCCCAGTAGAGAAAAATAAGGGTGTTTCAACTTTGTAAAGATGCATAGCTTCTCATGCCAGCATTATTTTCCCTGCTGGGGAGATCAAAAGTGCTTGATTCAATCAAGCCATCACATATGCCAGCTGTGATCATGCAGAAGAAACACATGCTTAGGGGTGTGGGACCTTCTCAGATGATTTACACAGAAGAAAAAGTTTTTCCTCTGACTGAAGAAGAAAATCTCCAACTATTACTTCTACCCAGGAAGTAATTGAATTGATGTTGTGCTGGTTCTTAGGAGAAATAGAAGCAGATTTATTTGGCAAGAAATGCCAGTCATATTTCCCATTCCATATCAAAGGTAGATATTTACACACACATACATAAAGGCCCCAAACTATCTTTTAGACTTCAGAGAAAAAGAAGAGTTTTGCTGAAATGAATATGTTTGGTACCTTCCTCTTTTCAAATTTCTTTTTCATCTGGTCAAACCATAACTCCCAATAGGAAGCCCTTTTCACTTGTCTTCTCTTCTCATACTCTACAATTATCAGAACCATGAGATTCTGTGATCTGTGCCCTATTTTGCACACAGAAGAAAATTATTCTTCTGAGCAAACATAGCTGTGCTAAGTTGTTAACACAGAAGACATGATGTAAGCATTATACTTCTGGTAGGGTTATGTCTGCAGTAAGGTCCCTCCTTGCTCCTGATGGGCATGGAATCTCATGATGTCTAGGTACCTTCTTACAACAAAAAACTTTTGTGAAAAATATTAAGACAACTGGAATAGTAAATGTACAGGAGGCTCTGAATAAGCTCTCCAGAGAGAATGAATTTGTGTTCTCATGTACTTTAATATTGACTCATAGATATACATGAAATATTCAGCCTAAAATCAATAGTTTCTTTCAATGAACAAACTTTAAAGAGAAACAGAACCCACATCCTTGCTACATTTGTATCTATATTAATATCTTCTGCAAGTCAAAATTATCAGAATTCCCTATATATTAGAAATTCTTTGTGTTCAGTATATAGCTGAATGACTTTATTGATTCTGACTTCAAGAAATCTGACAAAATATGGCCTATAAAACAAAACCAGTCATATTTTCTCCTCACAAAGAAAAAAGGCCCAGAAATAAGGTTAATGAAATTCATTCCATGATGGGACTACAATGGGACCTAAATGTCTTCTGTTCGTACCATTAGTATTTGTTTTCAACTGCATGCTTGTTTCATGGGACCAGCAATGTTAGTCATCAATCATGCTCCAGGAGAACAAAGGGTAAAAGAACAGACTGAAGGCAAGTGAGATGTGTGCCCAAAGTGTCTGACCCTCTTTGTCTGGAGTGCAGTTGCTTTAGAGGCCCTAACCCATACTTCCACTTACATTTCATCTTCTAGAATAGGTCACAAGGCCAACCCTCGCTGCAAAGGGAATTAAGATTTTCTTCATTTCTATTGGGTCCTCTCAAATAAAATGAATAAAAAAGAACAGAAGGGTGGATATAGCATGGGCAATTTACAGTAGCTGCTATATACAGTGCCAGACATAGATAACTGACAGGTCAATGGGATGTGTATCACAGCTTTCTGTCCCAATAATTTCCTAACAGCAAATGAACTCATTGAAGGCAATAATTGTGTTTTACTTACCTTTGTATTATCAACCTTAGAACAAAATCTTGGTGGCTTACTTAGTTTATATTTCACATCTGAAGTGCAGACATTGCAGGATTCTGGTTAAAATGCCTGAATGAAAGGCCAACTCACATAATTTATTACAGCCAGAGCAGTGATGGTGAACCTTTCAGAACTTTCAGTGATAACAACCAGCCAGCTGCAGCACGTGTGCCATAGGTTCACCACCACTAGGATAGAGTAACCATGAAAAGGGCACAAATCTTTCCACTAGTTTCAGAATAGTTCAAACACTTAACAGTACCAGAACTCCAATATTATAAGCTGTACTATTCACAAACTCTAATGCCCTCATGAGGATGAAAAATAACCAAATTAACAGAGATCAGTGGAGGTGCAGGAGTGGGGTAACGATAGACACATTCCATATCTAATGATCTGCTTTGTTCTGTTTTGTTTTATTCTCTTTAAAATAAAATTTTAAAAAAATATTCAAATTCTAATGTGCTTCACGATTTTGCAAGCCAAATACATCTCAACCATGCCTGAATGTCATTAGTGACCAACAGTTTCCAATATCTGGCAAAGAACATGCCCAATAGAATATTAGATCAAATTTTTGAAGAAGAGATTTTTAGCAATCTCATCTACCACACCTATCATGAATCATCTATAGAAATATTCACTTTTATTTAACACAAAATCCTGGTGAACTCTCCAAGAATGATAGTCTATAAAATCTATGTCTATAGTGCTGCATTATTTTATCCACTACAGAGGATTGTTGGGCATAAATCAGGCAAATTTTAAATGATATTTTCCAAATAACAAGACTTAAAAGAGAGGTTCAATATTTTATTGAATACACAAATAAGTGAACTAATGACTCTAATGTTTTAAAAGACAAAGTCAATCATCACTAACTTCACAGAAGTATATCCTCTCCCGTAAGTATATATTTGGTTATTAAACACATGATTGAGCAAATGAATTATTTCTGTTTCTTCTTTTTTTAACCATAAGGTTGGTCTGCAGTAATAATCTTCACATGAATTTATGATATCTGTGATAGTCTGCAGTTTTGTTTCATTTTCTTATCACTGGCTAAAATCATCCCATTATGACCTCTCTGAGGGTTACTGTGATGCTCCTGGACTAGACATTTGTATTTTACTAGTGGTGTGAAGGCAGATGTGACAGTGTGGCAATTCTGATCCCACATTTTAAAAAGTTTGGTGTATCTTAATTCTATTTTTTTTTGCACCTGTGATACTTTTAGAAAAACAAGCGAGCCTAACTAATGTAGAGTTATTTAACAAATTTAAAGTAAGTGCCTATTTTCTGTTAAATTAAATTTTAATGAAATTTTGGCCACATTTAAAAATTACTTGCATAAATAATGAAACTGGAGACTCATTAAAGAGTTAATAATACTTTTAATAAGTTATGTTTCCTATTGAAATCTCTTGTGAGACTTTTTGCAGAACATTATTACTTGACAAGCAAGAAATTATGAGAAAATAATTTTAGAGAACATCTGAAAGATTAATGCACATAATTCATTCTGCATTCTTCATCCTAAAAATATTGATGTCCTCTAAATATTCTATATTCTTTTTTTAATATTCTATATTCCTGTAAAGAAAGAAAAAGATGCCCCTCTTTAATACAAAGAGATATTTTTCCATTAACTGCTTTGATTCAACCACAATTTATGAAGGGAATAGAATTAGCATTCTATGAAACATACTCAATACAATACATTCTGCATAGTTATTTTACTACAATCCTAATGAAAAGTGATTCTTCAGACTCAGGACACACTACCCAGAATGTGGGAAACCAGGATATGCTACCCTAACGTGCATTTTTTTGGGATATTTTGAGCTAGTTATTCTGAGACTCCGAAGACATTGGAGTAGGTCTGAAAATCATTCCTTTGGAATCTTTATATGGAGTCTATTTATGGAATACATTAATAAAAAATCTGCATCAGCAAGAGGGCTGCTCCAGATAAATCTTATTACATGGGAGGCCTTTTGTCTTCTATGCAGTCGCATTTCACCCACCATATATGGTGCCCTCCCAACCCTTCCATAACTCATGTCTCCACCACCTGCTTCAAGTCCTATGCTCCTGTTCTTTTCTGTACTTTCAGAAGCTTTACAGAGGTCCGTAACTTATGAGGTGCAAAAGCAATATACATTTAGTAAAAATCTATGCTTTAAGTTTTGAAGTTTGATTCTGTTTTCTGGTCTACTTGTGGGCTGTGTAATAGCCTTTCACAATGCTGGAGAGCAACAGGGATCTGCAACTCCCACTGCAGTTGAGACAGTAAACAACGACCGAGACCCTGTAGCACACCATGTTGCTAAACCAAGATGTTCAGAAGGTCAGGCAGATAGTAAATTCAGTTAAAATTGATTTTATTAGTCCATGTTTGCAGTACATAATGCTTACATCCGTTGTGTGGAGTTGGCACACGGACATCACACGTCTTCATTCCTTTTTCATCCCTGTCCCTCCCCTGTCTCCATGTCTTCATCTCCTTCCCATTTGAGAAGGCTGTATCTCCCCACTTCCTCATATCTTTTATTTGTTTCTTTCTTTATGTTGTGGGTTTTTGACTTGGGAAACTTTCATTGTAATGACAGATTTATTAGGATGTGACCCCATAATAAGTTGACAGCCATCTATATAAGTCCCAATGCCTTTCTTTGAGAATTATTTTGAGAGACTCTCGTGTGTACATGCCTGATTAAATATGACTTTTCATCCATTTGTTTTATGTTGACTTGATTTATAGTACAGTTAAAGGCTCTTGGAAGGTGAAGGAGAGTAATTTTTCCTCCATAATACAATGTGCTGAATAAGTATTGTTATTTTTATTTTGAAATAAAACTCAAATTGCATTTGAATAATTTGCCTTAAATCTTCCAGTTACAAAAGTACAGGTGAGATTTGAAATCGGATCTACATGATAACAAACTTTGTGCTTATTTAACTCTACTACATCTTAATGTCAGAGACTTAATTAAGTATAAAAGCACAATTAAATACTAAAATAATACAGAACATAACAGAGTGTACAATCTTTATCGTGAAAATTTAGAGAAAAATATGGGTTAAGAGAGAAATATTCTGAAAACTTTTAATCTGTGTTCTAAAGTAAGGAAATGAAGACACCTTCAATACTTGTGGGCTGGTATAAGACAAAATAGATTCTAGTTCAAGAAGTTTATGATGCTGGTGCCTGAAAGTTTATCATGCTGTCCACAGGATGATAATGATGGACTTTCAGCTATGTTAATAAGACACAATTAGAACAAATCTCATTTTCAGACCTTACGTGGCCTTCTTTTTGGCTCTAGAATCAAGCAGCAGTCTAGACCAAACATGACTCAGGATTTCTCAATCCATCATGTGGGCAGGTTACATTTATAACTAGGAAAAAGGAAGTGCCATGCCAAAATCAGAAGTGAGGCAGAGACAGACTAATTGCTTACAACTTGCTTGTGTCTTATTTGCTCATGGTTTGAACTGACTGCTTATGTTTGGTGTTGTCTAAGACTCAGATACTCATTACGATAGCATGCTGCAGTCTGCTGGGGTTTGTTCCTTGAAGATCATATGCTTAAAAGTTTAGTGGACAGCCTGCAGCATTAGCAATGGGAAGTGGTAGAACTTTAGAAGGTAGAAGGTAGTGGGAGAAAGCTAGCTTGCAGGGAATATCAAAGGCATAGCCCCTTCCTTATCTCTCCCTTTGCTTCACAGCTACCATGACATGAGTAGTTTTGTTTTTCTACATGTGTGCTATCAACATGCTTTGCCTTGCCACAGGCCCAAAGGCAATTAGCCAACTGACCATGAACAGAAACCTCTGCAAATGTTAGCAAAGAAAAACCTTTCTTTTAAATTGATTATCTCAGGTATTTTGTTACAGTGATGGAAAGCTGACTAAAACACAGTCTGTTCACACAAGTTACATTACCTTTTCCATGTACAAAGAAACCTAAAATTCAAATTTAAAATAATTATACAGGCACCTTTAGAGCAACTTAAGGCTATAATGCCAAGTTTCTTTGTATCCAAATGATACAAAATACAGCCTTATGTAAAATGAGCCATGTAATTAAGTTAAAGCCTTGTATGATTTTTTAGTACAAGAACAGTCAAAGCATTAAAAATTTAGGAGAACTCTTTCTTGAATATTTGCAAAGTGAACCTTCTACTGTGATCATCAACCAAGTCAAGAGTAAGATCATCATTGCTAATTGGAAACCCCAAGTTTATGTCCTGTTCCAATCTTTAACTTTCCTCTCTTCTTGAAACTAACCACTAACCTAATTTCTAAACCACAGATTAACACTTCCTGTGTTGTGTGCTCCATGTCAATTGGATCATATCGCATAGTATTATTTGTTATGGCTTCTTTCATGTGACATTAGGTTGGCAATTGGGAATACAGCAGTGTTAATCCCTTGTAATTACTTTTCCTGTCCTTCCCTCAGGACTCCTGCCTGAAACCGAGTATTCAGTGAAGAGTAATGAAATGTTAAAAGAACTATTTCTAAAGAATCTATGGGAAAACATTCTGCAGAAATGATTAGCTGAACTAGATGATTGGAGGAAGTAAATATATCACACATCTGATATTTGATATTTGATATGCAAACCTATGCTCCAGAAGTGGGCAAACACCAGAAGTAGTTGTATGATACTTTAACAGGGAAAAGTAATGGCATCATCTTTGGAGACATTAACTCCATAACTGATGCCTTGACAATGATAGCTATAGAAAAGTTCATCAGAGCAAGAAGCAGGAAAATACTGCATGCTATGGGTCAAAATGGAGGCTTACTCTTGGAGCACAGAGGCAGCACCCTGTGGAGAGTCTGGGGGAATGCAAAGGATGTTTCTTCAGCATTATCCCAGAGAAATAATATATATACGATAGTTTCTATTTTGTACATAATTAAATAGTGTTAATTATACTATAGATAAATATCCCACTACATACATAACTTACAACACACACAGAGGTGGAACCACTTGGGAAATATGTGTGCTTCAAGCACTGAGAGATTAGGACCAAGGGTGTAGCAGCTTGAAACAATTAAAACAAATGTGTTTTTTCTAAAAGTTTGTCTTAAAAATTTATGATTTTAAATTAGTATGTTAATGATGCAAAAAATCTGAATGCTCCTTAAGCATAAATCATACAGATTTAAACATAAATCGTACAGATTTCCATGTGTATGCTAGCATTTAAATAATTAATTTTAAATATTACCACTGTGCTTGCTTTCCACCTGGTTTATTTCAAACAAAGGCTTTAAAGTTGAATAAAAATATGAGAAAATGAACCAATTTCTTTTTATCAGTTGTCACAACAACTTAGAATCTGAGATTGTTAGAGTTTATTTTCCACTTGCAAATATTTTAGGATTCTGAGTTTTTTATATAAGAGAAATAGCAGATAAATAGATGTTTATCAGAAAAAGAGTTTCTTTTCTGAAACTTATTCTATGGTTCCGTGTATCTTTAGAGCTAAATAAACATCATTATTAAGACGATTCAGAGAGATTGTGTGCTAATAGCAAAAACATTCTGTTAATTATTCTAGTAATTTGGTCTCTTATCCTTTAAGAATTTATCTTTAATCACCCATTTTTTCTCTTATCTCACCAAGAACAAAAAGAATATTTCTATATAATATAGAATGAAACTAGATGTTCTGTTTGAAAAATTTAAAAAGTACTGAAGCTCATTTCATAAAAAGAAAGCATAACAGAAACATCAAAAATATTACCTTATATTAAATTCCATTTTCAAGGTAACGAGTCAAGCAATTTGCCCAAATATGTAACAGTCACATACAGTAAAACTCATGCAGCTATTTATTCTATGTCACCAATACCAGTCACTTTTGTAGATATTTTCCCAGGGTTAGTACAAAATGGAAGATCCAGAATAGTCTAAAGGAGGAAAACTCAAAGGATATGTGGAGAATGGCATGGCAATAGATGTTAGTCTCTGTGGTTCTGGGTTGAAATTAGAGGTACATACTTAAATTATGGAAATTTCATCAAATTTGCCAAAAATGGAAACTTCATACATTGAGAACTATATGCACAGCCTTCACAGCATTTGTGAAACCTAAGGAATCTCTATATTCATGATGACCAGAAACCAAAAATCGGCACCCACACTAGCTTTAACACATTATGAAAGTGTCATTGTGTCATGCCATTTGCCCCAGCATAATTTGGGCAAGTTATTGCATTTTCAAAATTGATTGCAAAAGATTAACTTACTTGAGTTCTGTTTCATATTAGTTTCACATATGCAAATCATGTTTATCTAGGATTAAAGACTTAAAATGGAGGAATTGCAACCAAAATGTTTGAGATTTCTAGTTACACTTGACAAGAAGTAGAGAGTACAGCAAGTCCCTTCTTTCTTTTCTCTTCCATTTTATTATTTTTATAACATGATTATTAATATTCTTAACTATAGAAAATGAAGAAAGCATAGAAAAATATGAGAACAATTAAATATTGCTATTAGTTCCACTTTCCAGACAAAGTCTTGTTAACACACTGATGCAGTCTTCAGGCACAACCCACACATGTCCTAGCAGTTCTAGAAAAATGTATGTGTTATTTTTCTATAATCCATGCTAATTTTTATGAGTCATTAAACATTCTTTGCTACCATGATTTCATGTTTTCATAATTATCCATTTGTGATAAACATAGTTACCTCTTCATTAAGATTCAATGCTTCTATTGTGGAATCCAGGGAGTCAAATCAGACTGCATTTTTTAAATTTTAAAAATAAAAAAAGAATAAAAATGATGAAAGAAAACAACTTCCAACCCAGACTGATGTACCCTGCAAAACTTTCCTTCAAAATTAATGAAGAAACAAGATACTTCCATGACAAAGAACAACTCAAGGAATTCATGACCACCAAACCAACTCTACAAAGATTACCAAAGGACATTTTGAGAGAAAAAAAAGACCACGGTCTCAGGAACAATGTCAGAGGCAGACCATCAAGTGGGGCCAGTCGATTGAATGGAAAGGAAAAATAGGGAGCCAATGGCAGGAAAATAGCATGGCAGAGACAATACAGTGCAAGAGGGCCTCAAGGCACTAATAGAAAGAAAAAGAGGCATAGTGGATCAGGTGACAGGATCCATCAATATGCTCTATGCAAGAAACACATTTAGCTAGAAAGAAAATTCATAGTCTGAAAGTCAAAGGAGAGAGAACAATACCCTATGTGACAGGGAGCCAGGGCAGGGGGAATAATAGGGGTAGCCTGCCCATTAATGGCAGAATGGATAAGAAAGACATGATATTTTATGGGGTGGAAACCTATTCAGCTATAAAGGAAGATAACCTCAAGGCTCTTGTAGGTAGATAGAGGCAACTGGTAATAGTGCTCATGGATGTAATGGACCAGAGTCACAAGGGTGAATTTTGTGTTGTCTCCATAACATAACAAACTAAAGGTGTCAGTGGGATCCAAAATGCACAGTACATATTGGGAAAGTCAAAGGGGAGGAATTATCTAAAAAGAGAAGGAAATGACCACTATTAATCTATTATCATGATTTGAAATGCAGATTGTATTCATACTTCTGATTAGTTTCATTTTATTCTGATTTGTTTGATTTTATTATACTTGATGGCACGGACAGCTATTTTAAAGATAACAAAATATATAATTGCAGCCATTGAGGATGTCTACTTATCTTGTTTAGAAACCTTGTATAGCTTTCATTGTTTGTTTTGATTGATTTTACTCTATTCTGTGTGGTTTGATTGTAATATGTCTGAAGGTGTAGGCAACTATTCTGAAGATAACAAATATTATGGTAGCCAATGCTGTTTTGCTAATATCTTGAAATTCTATGTTGCTTACATTGTTCTGCTTTGTTTGTTTTGTTTTATTATGTTTTGTTTTGTTTCTACTGTTTTAGTTTGTTG
>RJWT010009331.1:0-25251 GCA_004365215.1 Cuniculus paca
AATAGATGTGTACAATAATATTCATGAGATAACATATGTGATTCATAGTTAACTATGGAATGGCAAAGTACAGGATGATTCTGAGGTAGAGGTATTTGTCTTGTTAGTTTACCTTCAATTGCCTCTTACTCTCCGTTTTACCATACACTATTAAAAGTAGCCTCTTCTGGCTATAAAAGAAATTAGAACAGAAATACTATCTCAGGTAAAAGAAAAAATGAAAAACATAATAAAAGAATTGCTAAATACCTCTAAAGAAGACATAGATAAAAAAAGAGAGGAGCATAGGAAAATGAGGGAAACCATGAATGAACAATATAAGAGAGATTTAGAATGCATGAAACAGATTCAAAGAGATATCCAGGAAACTAAAAACTCCATTGAAAGCTGGCAAAAACATTTGAAAGAAACTGAAGATAGACTTTCAAACCTTGAAGACATTTTACAGCTTGTGATCAGGAAAGGAAAGGTCTCTTAAAAATAACAAGGAACCAGGAAGTAATAATTCAACGGCTGCAAGACAATTCAAAGAAATGTAACTTAAGAATAAAAGATGTGAGTGAAAAAGCAGGGGTCAAGACAAATGATGTCAGTAGTCTATTTACACAAATAATTTCTGAGAACTTCCTAAGCATGGGAAAAGGAAGTGACATTCAAATAAGTGAGGCATATAGAACTCCAGCTAGCCATAACCAAAACAAATTTACACCCAGATGTATAATAACCAAGATCCCAGAAATTCAACACAAGAACAGAATATTAAAAGCTGTTAGAGAAAAAAATAACAGATCACTCAGAAAGGAAAACCCATCAGAATCACGACAGACTTCTCAACACAAACCATCAAGTCAAGAAGAGGCTGGAGTGAAGTATCACAAGTCCTGAAAAAAAAAAAAAAACTTTCAACTCAGACTAATGTACCCTGCAAAACTTTTTTTCAAAATTAATGGAGAAACAAGATACTTCCATGACAAAAGAACAACTCAAGGAATTCATGACCACCAAACCAACTCTACAAAGAATATTAAAGGACATTCTAGAGAGAGACAAAAATGACCACGGTTTCAGGAACAGTGACAGAGGGGGACCATCAAGTGGGGGCAGACAGTTGAACTGAGGGGAAAAATAGGAAGCCAATGGCAGCAAAATAGCATGGAAGAGACAATGCAGTGCAAGATGGCCATTACCATTAATGTAGACGGCCTCAATTCACCAATAGAAAAAAACAGGCAGAGTGGATTAGGAGACAGGATCCATCAATATGCTTTATACAAGAAACACATTTAACTAGAAAGAAAATTCACAGACTGAAAGTCAAAGAGATAGAACAATGCCCTGGCTCCTACAGGAAGCCAGAAAAAAAGTAGGGGTAGCTTGCCCATCAACTGCAGAATGGATAAGAAAGATGTGGCATTTTATACAATGGAAACCTACTCAGCTATAGAGGAAGATAACCTCAAGGCTCTTGTAGGTAAATGGATACAAGTTGAGATCATGCTTATGGATGAAATGGTTCAGAGTCACATGGGTGAATTTCCTGTTGTCTCCCTAATATAGCAAACTAAAGGAGTTAGTGGGATCCAAGATACACAATACATATTGGGAAAGTCAAAGGGGAAGAATTATATAAAAAGAGAAGGCAGTGGCCATTGATAATCTATTATCATGATTTGAAACTCATATTGTCTTCATTGTTCTGTTTAGTTTGGTTTTATTCTGGTTTGATTTTATTATACTTGATGATATGGACAGCTATTTCAAAGATAACAAAATATATAATTTCAGCCATTGTGGATTTCCAATTATCTTGTTCTGAAGCCCTGTATTGATTTTATTCTATTCTGTGTTGTTCAGTTGTGTTATGTCTGAAGGTGTAGGCAACTACTCTGAAGATAATAAGAAGCACTATGGTAGCCATTCTTGTTTTACTATTATCTTGAAGTTCTGTATTACTTTCATTGTTTTGTTTTGGTTTTTACTGGTTTTATTCGGTTCCATTTTGTTTGATTTTATTTATGCCTGATGGTATGGGCAGTTATATTGCAGATAACAAGAGGCATTATGGTAGCCATTATCGATTCCCTTTTACCTTGTTTAGAAGTCACACACCATGTTCATTGTTTTGCTATGATTGACTCTATCGTATTTTATTTTGTTTGGTTTTATTCTTTTCAAAAGAAAAAAAAGTAGCCTCTTCTTGGAAGTGTCTTGGGGGCAAATGACACCAAACTCTCCTGATCTTCTTCCATTCCTAGTCCTCTCCTTCTCAGTCGCTAGCAAATTTCTTGTCAGTTTGACCTCTGGAACTGTGGATTTTTCAAAGAGTAACTCTGGACCCTTTTTCTTTCTCCATGTTGTGTTCCTAAGTGCCTTATTGTCATTACTCTGGTATAAAGACTATGCTAATAACTCACAAATAGTCATCTCTAGTCCAACTGTCTGTTCCGAAGTCCAGACTTTCAAAGCTCCCTGCACACTTTCTCCAGATAAATGTCTGAACATCACTGAATATACAACATAGAAAAAACCAAATTTCGAACCCCAGGCACCTTCTCTTCTTTTTCACCTGGCCATCTTCATCTTAATCAGGCTCCATTACCCAGTTACCAAAGCTAAATCTAGGCTGATTTTATCCATCATTTTAGTCCTTTGTTCAAAATTTAGTTGCATCATTGATTTCTCAAGAAATTTTTTTTTTAAAAATTGAACTCCTTACCAGGGTATGCAAAGCCTTGCTGAGACCTAACCTATATCTATCCACACATCATAGGTCTTGTCATTCTCTCTCCTTTTCATCCACTAAGCCCCAGGTATGGGAGCTGGGTTGGATCCATGATGGGACCTGCTTTCCTCACCTAAAAACATTTTCTCCTCCTTTCTCACTCTTGAAGTCTCTGCTGAGATACACTTTCTCAGAAAGACTTTTCCAGGCCATTCTCTCCATAAATACCTCCCTCTTTTACTATCTCAGCATGAAGAGTATTTTTTTCTTAACACCATAAATCATAAAAACAATTATCCCAGTTTGACATCCATTGCTCACACTGGGGGAGGAGTGGCAGTGGCCACACAGGATGCAATATTGAGTGAATATGGAGACAAGCATGCCGAATGATCTTTAACAAGTTGGGAAACAACATTAAAAGTGATTATTTCTGGGTTAGAGGCCAGAGACTCTCTTTTGTTTGTTTTCATTATTGTATTGCACTACATAAGCCAACTTTAACTGGCTGCATTGCATACAATTTAACCGTTTGATTACATACAATTTTACAATCAGAAAAACAAAGCCAACCATTAGAAGGTTATAAAAGAAGCATTTTCTGTAGATATTATGCAAGGTCTTTTTTTTTTTTTTGATACCGGGAATCAAACTCAGGACCTTGTACTTGCCAGGCAGGCACTTATGCTGCTGAGCTATATCCCCAGACCTTTCTGTAGATATTATTATTAAAAATTTATTTATCCATTATGTTTATTGTCTCATCATTGACTGTTCACTGAGCAAAGGACTTTTTATTTGCTATAATCCCATTCATCTATTTTTGGCTTTTATTCACTATGCTTTAGGGTTTCATCCAAAAATTATCTGTAATAATATATATAAAGTGTCTCCCCTATGACTCTTTCTAGTAGTCATATTTGCAAATCTTACACAGAGATCTTTGAGGTTCTTTGAGATGAGTTTTGTATGTGGTAAGAAATGAATCAAGTTTCATTGTTTTGCATACTTATATTCAGCTTACCCAGAATTTTTATTGAAAAGATGGAACTTTTATAATGTATTCTTAGCAACTTTGTTGAAAATTGTTTGGCTGAGTCTTCATAGATTAATTTCTGGGCTCTCTATCCTTAGTTTCATTGGTCTCTATTACCATTTTAGTGCCAGTACCATGCTATTATAATTAGTATAAATTTATAGTATGTTTTCATTCAGATACAGTAATACCACTAACTTTGTTCTTTTTGCTCGTTTGCTTCTTCTTTTCTGGGTGTTTTGAGCTTTCATATAAATTTTAGGGTTATTTTTCTGTTCTGATGAAGAATGTCATTGATACTTATTTCATAGCAGTTTTTTGTGTCATAAAAGTTTTTCAATTTTTTTATTTATCAGTACATGCTTGCAGTGCATACTACCTACACTCCTGGTGTGGAGTTGGTACACGTAAATAATACATCTCAATTCCTTCCTCCCCATCTCTTGATCCTTTTCCCATTTGAGAAAAATCTATCTCCCTACTTCCTATTATGTTTTATTTTGCTCTTATTTATACTTAGGGTTTCCCATGGGGTATTTAACCTTGCATGTCTGATTTATTTCACTTAACATTATGGTCTCAAGGTACATCTGTTCTTCCACAAATGATTCAAGTCTATCTTTCTTTGTCCAGAGTAGTACTGCATTGTGTGTATATATCGTATTTCTTTGTCCATCTGTCATTGACATTTTGATGGGTACTGAACTAGATCTGCAGATCACTTTGAGTGCTATGAACATTTTATAATATTAATTCCACCAATCACTGAACATCAGATATTTTTTCCATGTTTGTGTGTATGTGTGTCTTATCTCTTTCATCAATATTTTGTCCTTTTTGTTGTAGAGATTTTTCATTTTTTTCATAGTGGGACTGCTTCCTTGATTTCTTTCTCAGCAAGTTCATTATTGATATATAAAATGCTACTCTTTTGTACATTGACTTGGTGCCTTGTAGTTTTACTGAATTTATCTGTTTTTAAAGGTTTCTGGTGGAGAAAATATATTTGATAAGTATCTCTAACAAGGGGATTAAAATCTTGATTACTTCTATAAGAGTCTCGAACAATTCAATAGAGTAAAAATTCTGATTAAAACTGAGCAAGTTATCTGAATAGACGTTTCTCAAACAAAGACATACAAATGGCCAACAAATACAATATATGAAAAACGCTTAATGTTGCTGACCACCAGGGAGATGCAAATCAACACCACAATGAAGTATCATCTCACCCTCATTAGACTGGATAATAAGAAAAAGACTACATATATATATACAGTGGAATGTTATTCAGTCATAAAAGAACAATGAAATCCTATCATTTGCAACAACATGGATAAAACTGGGGTACTTTATGTCAGGTGAAATAAGACAGGCACAGAAAGAGAAATATCTTACATTCTCACTCATTTGTGGAAGATGAAAACAAAGTTTTCAGAGGTAGGAAAGAAAATAGCAGTCATGAGAAACTAGGAGGTAGATGTGAGTTGGATGACGAGTACCTAAATACAATTAGATAAGAATTATTCTGAAGATTCTGTGTAACACACGAGGGTAACCATAGTCTATAACAATTTATTATATATTTTAAATAATTAGAAGAGTTTGAAATTTCCCAATATGCAGAAATGGTAAATGTTTGAGGAGATGGAAATGTTACCAGGTTCTGGAGTTCTGGGGTCTTCCTGGAGGTTCTTTCTGACCTGAGCAAAGAATTGGTCAAGACAAGTACGAGAGGTAGCAAGGTTTCCATTTATTAAAGGTCCAAAAATAAACATTCTCTGCAGAGTGAGTGAGAGTCAATTAAAAGATGTACATTGTACAGGGTGAAAACAGACCACTGTGAAAGAGGGAACAAAGTTGGAAAGCAGCAGCGGTCTTTCATTTCTCCCACTCCTCAAGCTGTCCTATCAAAACTGCCAGAGTTCTCAGGAGAACTGAAGATAGAACTCACTGGTTGGATCCAGGTGCAGGGTTTTAGGAAAGTTCTGCCCACAAGTCCTGGAATTTTGTAATTATAGCTCACACCCTAGCCATCCTCTAATCTCCTACTTCAGAAATGCTACTTATCAGATTTGCTTATCACAAATTGGATATTTGTATCAAATTATCATATATCCATAAATATGTATGAGTATCATGTGTCAATTAAAATATATTTAAAACTCACTTAATGATGGTATTTTGAGTGTTTAACCCTTGCCTAACTGGAAAACCTCAGCTATACAGAATAATTCCTTATCCAAGTACTCCAATTAGCTAGTTTTATGACTGTATTTTTATAATAATGAAGTTACTCCTTCCAATCACTACAAATATATAGAGAGGAAATGAGGATAACTCTTCTTTTCATTTGGGGTCTAAGTCAAGAGTTTTCTGTTTTTATTTTTTTAATTTTTTTGTTTGAGATAGGGTTTCACTATATGTCCTAGCCTGGCCTTGAACTCATTGTGTAGCCCAGTCGGGCCTCAAACTCAGGGCAATCCTCCTCCCTCAGTATCCAAAGTGGTGGGGTCACTGACATGAGCCACAACACCTGGTCAAGTTTTCATTTCTAATGCTTGATTTGATTTTTTTTTCTTCTTGTCATTTTTCCTTGATTTTTAGAAAGGACTGGGGTGTCTTGGTTTTGGGGTTTTGAATTTTTTTGCATTTAGCAAACAAGATTTCAATCTGATTTAAAGGGCTCTGGGTTGAATGTAGCTGCCTTGCTCTCAATGAATATAATTTTTTTCCTAGGCAAATCTCCCACTGACTTCCCAAAAATAGTAGCTAGTGAATGTAGTTCAACACGTTTTCAGTCTAATCAGACTTATTTCTGTAGAGTTATAAATGAGTCACATCTATACTGTTAATTTATTCTAAAGCAATTACAACGTCTTCAAGAGCCTTTCTTTTGATAGTTATATTCTATGACCAGATCCAGACATTCCCTTCACACTCACAATAGACAACATTTATTGGACACTCACTGAGTGCTACATTCTATGACACTTGTGTAAGCTCGCTGTCACTGCTCTGACTCACAGCCTCAGAGCCCATCAACACTTGGAATTCACCGGCTTTCCTTCCTCTCATCACAACAATGGTGATGTCTCCTCCACCCTCCCCCAACTGTCTCCTTGAGGTTTCAACTCCTAAAGTAGGAAAAACATGAGGAGAAAGCCAAATGAGCCTGATGACTCATGGTGAGTCACGGACTTTACTTTGATACCCACAGCATTTAAGGTTAATTTTAAGGTGCCTGGTTTTCCTCTGGAATAGCATGATTTCTTGAGGAAATACAGCTGCTCCTAGAAAGAAGAGAAGTCACTTTCTGTTCTGTGATTGCCCATTTGGAATTTCCAAGGCTATAAGAAGAGCAACGTATTATAACCACATCCTCCACCTGGAAAAACTGCATGAGTCAGAATCATGAGTGTGGTTTCATCCACGGCTTGCTTTCTCATGGCTTGAAAATGTGCTCTCATTGGAAAAAGAAAAAAAAAAACTCTGATAAATCCTGGAGCTGAGTACTTAGAATATATTGTTATTTAACAAAACAAAACATGACTCTAATCATCCAATAAATACCAAAGGAGAGCGATCAAGTCTGGTGGCATTCCCTAGTTGCTCTGATGGTCACTTATTTCTAATGAAAAACAAGATAACTCACATTTAATGTAATGCAGTTACATAAGGAAATCTTGGTAGAATGACAGCAAGAATGAAGTGTGTGAATTAGGGAAAAACTCAGAATGATGGGCCAGCCAGCTGAATAGCTTTGATTATTACAGTACAAGGGAATTTTGACTCCTTTAACATAGTACAGGACTAATTATTCAGTGCTAACAGCAACAGAGATGATAATGTTTATCCACTGCTTTATCATCCACTCATTGGGTTAGATTCTTGGAAACTCTGTACTTTGGAATAGATTGCTTTATGAAGCACAGAATCCACAATAAAGTCTTTTGTAATTACCTCCTCTGTGACTGAAGTATTCTTGAAAGGGAGCTTACACCTCAACGAGAAAATGGACATTGGGATTGACCAGAAAGACAAGTCCTCCACAAATAACACAAGCAAGCAATGAGCTGAACACTAAAATAACAGGTTCAGTGAGATAAGTGTCAAAGAGGTGGAAGCATAAGGCTCAGGGAGAGAGAGAGACAACAACCTCGGGCGAGTCACTCAATTCCTCTAAGCTCTAATTTACTCAACTGAAAATGAAGATAATGATACCTGTTCTGATGATGTCACACAGGCATCCTTGCTATGAGACTAAATGAGATGCTTTGTATAAAAGCACTTACAAAATACAAGGTATTATTTAATTCTACTGCTGTAATTCCTATGCATGAACTTTGGGGCATTAAATAGTTTTTCAAGAAGGAAATCAGGTAATAACATTAGTTCTTGAAATTTATTTAAGTAGAGTTCATTTGCACTATATTCTGAGAGACAGGGTTCAGTTTTTAAAATAGCATAGCTATACTCTGGATATGAAATGATGATTGTGTTTTCAAGAAAGTGTATATAATTAAAGATTGTTTTATAAACTACTATCCTGCCAAGAAAAATTGTGGATAGAGGTTAGTTTATATTCACTCACAGATTCATGGTTGCAAAGTTATTTTGAAGGTCTATATTTTAATAATTAGGAGACTCAATCATTGCATATGTACAAATTTAAGCATCAGCATCATTGTACAATTCCTTTATTTGATGCAACAATGCTTCTCTAAGGGCTGGGGATTTATGAGGTGAAATCCACAAAGCGTCTCTGTCAACTGGATAGTAATAGTAGGAAACAACAAATTACTAGCTTCTGTGATAAATTTTCTTCCCAGAATAATTCACCTGTGTATCTTCTTAAAAATAGTAGAACGTCTTGGTATAAAATGAATGTCTGTACTGACTATTACTCCATTTTTAAAAAATAAAATTAGACTCCTGAAAACAGAGTTCTAGATTAGGCTGAATAGTAATAGTGATGGTAGTGAAAATAATAATAATGTCTCCTACTTGAGTACTTATGCTTAAATATTCCATTTGGTGAAAGTCATTTGGTATCGTAATACTTTACAATGAAAGAGTATATCACATAATCACTTCTGAGCTGTTCATCTGTACTCTATACTTCTGTTTACTGAACTGTAACCATAAACCGCAAATCAAAATAATAATAATAATAATAATAATACTTTTCATTTCTGGGTGCTTAGTATACACCACACTTGCTAAATGTTTTTATATATAATTTTATTTAATCTACACAACAAAAACTAGGAGAGTGGTACTAATATATTTCCTAATAGATTAAGAAGTTCAACATTGAAATGTTAAATATCCTCTCTGGAAAATAGCAGATAGGCATGTGTCAAACCAATTGATCTCCCAACCATGGCTTCAGGAACGCAAGAATCAATAATTGTGGCTATCTCAAGAAAGAAGCATTTTCTATTTCTACTGGTCACAGACTAACTTACTAAGTAAGGCATAAATGAATTAAATAAATAACCTTATCAGCTCTAGAACTACACTTGGTTTGTCCCATTATGAAATCATAATCTGCTTCCATGAAACATGTTTGAGTTTTCCAAGCTGGCCAAGTTGTTTGAACCAAGAGAATATATAGAAATTTAAGCTTACAGAGAACTTGCATAGATAGATGATAGACTAGATAGATAGATAGATAGATAGATAGATAGATAAATGGAGGTGAATATACATGTGTATATGTATTAAGCAGAGTGAAATTTGGGCCAATAGGAGTAATATCTAGATGAGTCTACAATCACAGGGAAAACAAGTTTTCTGGCCTCTTGAGTTTTAATTTGTGTTGTGAATTCAAAAGCACTTTTGAAGGAACTAAAGCCCTCCCAACCTCCTGCTATCCCATGCAGAATTAAAATAAAGCTCTTCTCTCTGTGGTAGCCAAATAAAATGCACTATGATCAAAACCAATACTAAATCAGCCAATATCTAATAATTCTGTAGATCAGGTCAATTCATTTGGCTAATCAAGGTTACAGAGTTTTACTGCATAGCCATACCACCTGAAAGCCTACTGTGATGTAAATTATTTTGAGATTTATTTCATGTATCCATGATCAATTGACAGCTTTAAGATCCCCCATACTAAATCATCACAGTCATATTCATATGATAGTACTTATCATAAACCGTGTTCCCTAATTTACCACAATAGTAAATTCTTTACATGTATCTCCTTTGGTTTCACAATGATTAAAATATAGAGGTTAATATCATCTCCAATCAATATATAAAGAATTTGATGTTTAGATAAATTGCCTAGGGATAAAAAACTGGACTTTTAACCAGCCAGTTGAATGCCAAAACTTTATTTGTATATATATATATATTTGTTTTGTTTTTTGCTTTTTTGGTACTGGGGATTGAACTCACTACCTCACACTTGCCAGGCAGGCACTTATGCTGCTGAGTTAAATCCCTGGCCCCTATTTGTTTATTTTTTAATATAGAATTTGGGAATTAGATTGTTCCATTATTTGTATACTATGGTATATTTAGGCCCAAATTTATCCTCCAAGATAAATATGGAATATTTTCTATAGCATCCCACCATTCAAGTTGACACAAAAATCAGAGATTTTTCTCCATCTAAGTTGAAGTCTCAGGAGGACCCTTACATTTCATGAAGGATATTACTGATACGTTCTGCTTATATGCTTACATAACATTATCAAAACTTTAACCTTAATGTATTTATTCTTTCAACCTATTTTAAAGCTAGATTTTTGAGAAATAATATTTCTGGAAGATTACCCAAAAGATTGCAGTTCATAGTTTATTCTAGTCTAGATTAAATCAATGGCTCAAACAAACTAATCACAAAAATGAACTTGGAGTTTTGCCCTATGTGGAAATTTTATCTTAATGCCTGATGAAGAAATAAAACAGAAAAAAAAAAGTTTCCTCCAAAAATTTAACATGCTTTTAAATGAATAATGTGAAATATCTAGATGATTCCTTTTTTTTCATTTACATGGCAGTAACTTAAAGTCAGTAAAGATAGAGGAAAATATAGGACATTTGTTTCTGCCTAGTAATTGCTCTTTTAGTCTCTTCTTACTCTTTGACCTTGGTTTTTCATTTTTCCTGTTTTACTCCATGAAGGTTGACTTCAAAATTTCTTGGTTGACTCAAAAATGTACTTTGGGGGACCAGCAGGAGCAGTTGCAGATGCACACACCAGCTCAGGCAGGACCAGTGCCATGAAAAAGTCCAGGCCAGCAGTGAGAACATGAGCCAGGCGTTGGTAAGTTAGGTGAACAAGTGTTCCGTTCTGGCAGACAGACATGCAGAATAGAAGTGGGCAGGTCCACCATTCTGCATCAGAGGCTCAGGGAGAACTCAAACAGCAGATGACCAGCCCCAACCCCCACACCCAGAGGCCAAGATCAGCCCCACACCCAGCACAAATCCCAAGCAAGCTCGACTGCAGTACACAGCACACTTCTGGGATCTGACTTGGACAGTACCACAGAACAGAGAACACCAGAGAAATTTTACTATTTTTATTTTTCTTTGTTTGTCTGAATGGTTATCCTTTTTCTGTCTGGTTGGGGTTGTTTTGTTTTGTTCTGTTTTTCTGGGGTTTTTGTTTTGTTTCTGTATTTTGTTTTTTCTTCTCTTTTTTTCTTCTTTCTTTTTATACTAGGGTTCTTTTGTTTTTGTTTTCTTTTTGTTTTCCTTACTCATCTTCTTTCTCTCTTTCCTCAACTATCTGTTGATTTTGTGATATTTTCATGTCAGTGAACATTATTGCTTTCTTTTCTGGTTTATTTCAATACTCCTGCACTTTCTTTTTCATTCACCACCAAACCAGATTGATGTATCTTGTAAAACTGTCTTTCAAAATCATGGAGAAATAAGATGTTTTCATGACAAAGAAAAACTGAAGAAATTTATGACTAACAAACCACTCTTCAGAATGCTCTGAAGATATATTAGAGAAAATGAAGACCACAGCACAAGAAAACCAATAGAAAGAAGTGACCAGGCAGGGGAAGCAATTAAACAGAGGGGAAACACAGGGATAAAACAACAGGAAAATAACATGAGAAAGATAAGCCAAAATATATCTTTTATAACCATTAATGTAAATGATCTCGATTCATCAATCAAAAGGAACACACTGGCAGAATGGATCAAGAAGCAATATCCAACAATATGCTGAATTCAAGAAACACATTTAACACAAAAAGAAATTCATAGACTGAAAGTCAAAGGATGAAAAGCAATACTCCATACTACAGTATCCTAGAAAAAAGCAGGGATAGGTATTCTATTTGTAGACAAAGTGGCTTTCAAGTCAAGACTGATTAAGAAAAATAAAGAAGGTCACTACATACTTGTTAAGGGAAGGTTCCAAGAAAAAGAGATAACAATCATAAATATATATGCACCAAATACTGGTGCACCCAACTACATTAAAAAAACATTAACAGACGTGAAAGATCAAATAAGCACTAACACAATTGTAACTGGGGACCTTAATGCCCCACTCTCACAATTACATAGATCAATTAACAAAAAATCAACAAAGAAATACAAGAATTAAAACAGACCTGTGAACAAATGTCTACAGAGTGTTTAACCCAACAACATCAGAATACAAATTCTTCTCAGTTGTACACAGGATGTCTTTCAAAATAGACCACATATTACCCCCACAGAACAGGCTTAAGTAAATGCAAATGAATTGAAAGGATCTCATGCATATTATCAGACTATCATACAATGAGACTGAAATCAATGGCAAAAGAAACCACAAAAACTACATAAACACATGGAAGTTAAACAACACCATCCTGAACCACCAATGGGTCACAGAGGAAATTAAAGAAGAGATTAAACAGTACCTAGAACTAAATGATAATGCCGATACAACATACCAGAACTTATGGAATGCAATGAAACAGTTCTATGAGGGAAATTTATAGTAGTGAATTCTCACATCAGAAAAACAGAATGTGCTCAAATAAACAACTTAATGTTGAACCTCAAACTTCTAGAAAAAGAGTACAAATCAAACCCAAAGATTATATGAGAGCAGAAATTATAAAGGGCAGAGCAGAAATGAACACGATTGAGACTAAGAAAGCAATACAATGAATCAAAGGGTTTGTTCTTCAAAAGATTAAGTAAAATTGATAAACCCCTAAGCAACCTTATCAAAAAGAGGAAAGAAAAAAGTTAATTTCAAGCAATTAGGAATAAAAAGGATGAAATCACAATGCTTCTTATGGAAATCCAGAAGACCGTCAGTACCTACTTCAAAGCTTGCACTGTAATAAGATGGAAAACACAGAAGAAATGTACAGATTCCTAGACACATATATATAAATTTCCAAAGCTGAATCAAGAAGATATAAAAATTCTAAATAACCAAATATCAGTCAATGAAACTGAAAATGCAATTAAAAACCTATCAAAAAATAAAAGTCCAGATCCCAATGTGTATACAGCTGAGGTCTATAAAAGATTTGAAGAGGATCTAATGCCATTACTTCTCAAATTATTCAATGAAATACAAAGGGAAGCAATACCTCCAAACTCATTCCTGGAAGCAAGTATTATCCTTATACCAAAAGCAGATTAGGACCCAACCAAAAAAGAACTACAAGCCAATCTCCCTAATAAACAGAGATGCAAAAATCCTTAATAAGATGCTAGCAAACAGAATGCAGCAATCATTAAGAAGATTATATACATCATGATCACATAGGATTTGTTCCAGGTATAGAGTTGGTTCAATATGCAAATCAATAGATGCAATACATCAAATCAACAGAGCAAAGACAAAAAAAAATCACATGATCATCCCAATAGATGCAGAAAAAGCATTTGACAAAGTCACATCTATTCATGATAAAAGTCCCATAGAAAATTGGAATAGGCAGTCTTTATTTCAATATGATAAAAGCCACCTGTGACAAACCAATAGTGAACATCAGACCAAATGGTCAAAAACTGAAAGCTTTCACTCTAAAATCAGAAACAAGACAAAGATGTCACTATCACCACTATCACTACTCCTATTTAATACAATTCTGGAAACTTTAGCCAGAGTAATTAGACAAGAGAAATAAAAGGATTAATGATAGGAAAGAAAGTAGTTAAATTATCATTATTTGTGGATGACATCATGCTCTATATAGAAGACTTCAAAAACTCCACCAAAAGACTTGTAGATTTAAAAAATCAAGTTCAGTAGTATAACTGGATACAAAGTGAACACTCAAACATCAATAACAAGAACAACAAATTCACTGAGAGAGAAATTAGGGAAACCACACCCTTCACAACTGCATCCAAAAAAATGAAATAGGAATCAATCTAACAAAAGAAGCAAAAGATCTAAACATTGAAAATTACACTTCTCTGAAAAAGGAGATTGAAGAGGATATCAGAAAATGGAAAAATAACCCTTGTCCATAGATAGGAAGAACCAACATAGTGAAAACGATCATACTCCCAAAATTGCTATACAGATTTAATGCAATTCTGATCAAAATACCATTAGCATACCTCACAGATTCCTAAAATTAAACCAGAAAAGACCTAGAATGGCAAAACAGTTCTCCACAACAAAGACAAGCCAGGAGGCATTACAACCCTTGAGTTGAAATTATGCTACAAAGCTACTGTGATAAAAACAGCAGGGTACTGGCAAAAAAACAGACCTGAGGGTCAATAAAACAGATTATAAGATGCAGACACAACTACACATTTAGGCACCCTATCTTTGACAAAAGAGCCAAACATGTTCACTGGAAAAAAGATAACCTCTTTAATAAATAGTGTTAGAAAAACTGGCTTTCCACACGCCAAAGACTAAAACTAAACCCATGTCTAAAACCATACATTAAACTAAAATTGAAATGAATCAAAGATCTAGGCATTAAAACAAGAACAGTAAATCTGCTGGAAGACAGAACAAGTAGACCTCTTCAAGACATAGGTGTAGGCAAAGACTTCATGAACAAAACCCTGATTGGGCAGAAAATAATACAAAGCGTCAATAATTAGGGTATTATTCTAAATTTCAAAGCTTCTGCACAGCAAACAAAACCATGAACAGAATGAAAAAACAACCCACAGGGTGAGAAAAAAATTTAGCCAGTTTTCCTTCAGACAAAGGACTTATATCTAAAACATATAAAGAATTGAATAAAATCAGACCCCTCAGATTCAAAGACCCAATCCAAAAATGGGCATCTGAGATGAATATTCACTTCTCAGATGAAGAGATACAAATATGAAATAAATATATCACAAAATGTTCAACATCACTTGTTATAAAAGAGATGCAAACAGCACCGAGATTCCATTTCACTCCAGAAAGAATGGCTACCATCAAGAAATCAGCTAATAACAAATGCTGAGGGGACTGTGGGGAAAAAGCCACGGTTGATGGGAATGTAGACTGGTATAGCCACTGTGGAAATCAGTATGGAAATTCCTCAAAGAACTAGGATTACAGGTTCCATTAGACCCAGCTATTCCTCTTCTGGGTGTCTTCGAGAAGACTTGAAAACATCAGACGACAGTGATATATGCACACTCATATTATTCCTGCACAGTTTGTAACAGCTAAATCTTAGAAAGAACCCAAATACCCATCAATTGAGGAATGGATAAATAAGATGTGAGATTTTTATACAATGGAATACTACTCAGTTATAAAGAAGGATAAACTTGAGACATTTATAGGGAAATGGATACAACTTAAGACCTTAATTGTAAGTGAAATAAATCAGACTCGCATGTGTAAATACCATATTGCTTCCCTAGTGTAAGAAGCTGAAAGAGTAAATAAGAACCAAAATCTACTATAGATACTGTGAAATGGGAAGAAAATCCTCAAAAGGAAAGAGAAACTGGGATAGGGGAAAGGAAAAAAGAAGAAAGGGAAAAGGGAAAAAAAAAATATATATATATAAAATAATTAAGATAGTTATACTACTAATTGTTATTAGCTCATTGAAAAGAAAGTTTGTGCCTATATTGTTGATCAATTTTTCATGCCTATATCTTGTAATGTGAACAACTACTTTGAAGATAACAATATGCAATACACTAACCACTGTTACTCTCCTACAGTCTTGCTTTGAAATTTTATACAATTGTTTTTTTTCTTTAAAAGTAAAAAAAAAGAAAAGAAATAACAAAACTGATGTATAGAAAACTTGTTCAAAATATTCTTTAGTGGAAAATGCTGTGGAATCAATATCAAATGATGGTGTCACTGGTACTGACAGACATAGTAAGCATATATATCGATGTTTTAGGTCATATAAAAATATGCCATAAAGAAGGATGCAGTTGCGGTATTTCTGGGTAAATGGATGCAACTTGCATTCTTAAATAAAAAAAACTGGACTCGTGTATAAACCTCATATTGTCTACCTGTTGTGAAAAACTGAAAGAGCAAATAAGGACTACAGTGTACAACAGACATTGTGAAATGGGAAGAAAATTTTCAAAAGGAAAGCAGAAGTAGGGTGAGGGAAGGGAAAAAGAAAGAGAAAGGGGGAAATTGATTAAAAAAAGATAAAATGGAAGCAAAGCTTTGTGAATAGGGAGGAGTAGAGGAGTTGAAGGGAGGAGAGGGAATTAGGAAAAAATGAAGACTCAAAATATAACATATACAGGTACAAATTCCCTATGATAAATATGTATATCTAAAATGTACCAATAAACTTGATTTTTTAAAAAAGAAAAAACAGAGAAAAGGCACTCATTTGATTACAGCACACAGATCTGTGAGCATCTGTATATTATAAAAGTTTTTAAAAAAAGCACATCGTACATTGACTTCAAGTAACCTTGGCTACCCACACAATTTAGCCCTGGCTAATGACCAGCACTGATCCAGGATAAAGTACTGACCACCTCTCGTCTCAGCTGGGAGCAGCCACATCTTGGTGGGCCTGGTGCAAATGAGAACACAGAAGTGGTGAGGCCAAAGAGTCGATCTCCCTTCCCTGCACCACCCAACTCAACCCCTTAGGGACACTCGACCCATCACCCGGTGATGAGGGTGGACAGCCTAGAGCCTATCTGGGAACCCACCCAAGGGAGGCAGAAGGCAGTTAAAGGCCCGTCCGCCAGCCAAAGCTCGGAGGACCTGCACATGCCGTTGTCAGTCTCTGTCCCAAAACACAAGTCAAGGGAAAGATTATTAAAAATTTTCAGATCACGAGGATAAAGCATTAAACCCAACAGTGGGGCCCTTTCTGGCATGGGGTTTTCCTGGACCCTCTTTCTGGCAAATTTTATCACTCAGGTACAAAAGCAGTCTTAGGCCAACTTTATCAATCTAGTAAGCATAGGGTGTCTTATTTAGGGTCAGCCTGGCTGCATGCACAGGAAGCCACCAACCCCTGCTACTCCTCAGCACTTCTCATTATTGCTTCCCCTCTTTGGAACTGCCCTGGAAATCATGGGAAAACACTGCAGCCTCGAACTGTTTAAGTCACACAGGCCAGCTGCTGACCTTCCCACAGCTGGCTGGGGGCTGCCCACTGATTTCCACCAGAGAAAAAATGCAAATACTTTTCATCTTCTGGCTCCCTGACATTCTCTCCAGTTTTCTGCAGTCTGGTACTAAAGGTATCAGGTGCACCCATGCACAATCTGTCAGCATCCCCAGATGCTGTAACTCAAGTTGGCCGCATGGCTGTCCATTTCTTTGCCTATGTTACTCATCAGTTCCCTCATACTGAATGAGTTATACCCTCAAGATTGAAAACCGTGCTTTTTGATGAAGCAAAGAGAAGCAAAATAGGAAACGAACAGCTCTACTTTCCTTCATCTGTTCACTGCTGGTCATCTCTAAATATCACACCATATGCTTATTAAATTGATAAATTTGGCCTAGATCTATTTTTGTACCTGAGTGATAAAATTTGGCCAGAAACTGCCTCCATATGTAGTGATCCACAGCCTAACTTAGCATGTAAATAAATCACAACCTACTTTAAAATACATTCTGTAATAGATAGCTGAGTCTCAACCAATTGCAGACCATCAGCTGATCAGACCATGTTCATAGAAGGCAAATACTTCCTCACACCGCATGCATATAAGGCAAAGCTGACGTCAGAAGCACAGGTCGCTTCTGCGTGTCACTTCCTTTCCTCGGGCTATATACACAATCTGCACATGTGGAAGGGCGGGGGCTTTCTGAACCAACTTAAATCCAGAATATTTGCTGCCTGGCTCTAGAATCAATCTTACGCTCAAATCACCTTTGTTAATTGAACTCATTTTTACTTAACATGCCTCAAGTAGTAATTTTCTCTCTAATCTGAAATGCAGATAATGAAGCCACCTCTGTCTTTGCTTTCATGTTCCAGATCCTGTGTGTGCATCTCCATCACTGCCTCAATGATTGTACGTGGTTTGGAGCAAGCTTTTCGACTTCCGTGTCATTTCTAACACCCCATGCCATGGAGTCCTTTGTGCAGCCGCGGGAGTCCTTATAGATGTCCCACCTCCATCTTCATCTGTTCTTGTCAAAATCTTTGAAGATTCTATTTTCAGCTCTCTCCCATCTCCTGCTCTCAGATGGCAGACCCAAGGGGCAGGATCGCCAGCTACAGACACGGGCATTGGAGGGAGCTCCTCCTCCAGCTGCCAGCTCTGTCACCTACTAGCCATGGGGTGTGACACATGATTTAACTTCTCTGTAGCTCAGCCTCTTTATCTTTAAAATGGGGCTAGGAAGAACAGCTACTTTACAGGCTTATAACAAGGACTAAGTAGTAACATTCTTAATATTGGTTGGCACAGACACACACTCAGTTAATGTTAACTATTATTTAAGGAGGATGCAGGCCTTCCAGCTAGAAGCCACACCAGGCCTAATTTTCTCAGCCTGCCAGGTTTTCAGATCTCCTGTCTGGTCCTAGAGGCATCTCCACTAGAAACATCTGCCTAAAATCATAACTGAGTATCCAAGCATCGCTCTGAGTTCTACAGAAATAGTTTTCATCTCACAGAGTAAGTTTTTGTATATTCAAATGCAGTTTTTGTGCTATAACCATACACTTCATAAATGAAATAAGGTATACTGTGGTTCTTGCTTTAATTCGCATGACAACAGCACAGTTTTAGTCACTTTCAGCTACTTTAACAGAACGCTATAAACCAAGCAGCTTCCACACAAGAGATAATTAATTATTCCTTGCACTTCTGGAGGTTTGAAGTCCAGGGTCAAGGTGCCAATAGATTCCAAGTCTGGCGAGTGCCCATTTGGGGGGTGAGGATTTTCACAAATCAGTTTGGAGGGAATACAAACTTTCAGTCTATTTTAGGCAAAGACCTTGAAGCTGACAGTTGGACAGGGCCATGTCTCTCTTTCCAGGCAAATCTTTCTTTCTGTCAAAGTGATAATGACCTCCCGCAGGAAGTCCCAAGGGATTCTCTCATAGGACAGGAGGTCATTTGGGAGCTTAGCTGGTCAGTGGAGAAGTTAAAAAAAAAAAAACCCAACAGTTACCCACATTTACCACCTTTCGGGGGTCTCCTGTCTGTCAGACCCCCTCCCATCCAGTTCTGTTATCAAGTGTGTGCTGCTGTTCCCGCAGAGGAATTGCTTTCAGAGAGCAAAGTCCTCTTTCTCCCTCACTCCCAACCCTTCACAAATTACAAGTGGAGATACACTGCTCAAAATATTCCTTTTCCTCTTTGCAAATACTTTAGGATAAACTAGGTCAGTCCAACAGCTTGGGTATCCCACAGAAACCTGTTCTTGGTACTAAAATGAGGAACAATGCCTTGGTTTAGCTTAAATAAAAAGAGCTGGAGCAAAATAAAAGGAAGTGATCTTTAACCCACTAATCTGCAGCCCAGTCTCACAAATCTGAAGTGATGTGAGACACCACCAGGGAAAAACCCCCATGGTTGCCATGGAGACCATGGATCCTGAGCACCTCTAGAAGCCTCCTACCCACCCCTGGGCTGCCCTCTTTCCAGACCATGTATTTTCAAACTGACAGGGTCAGGTTGCACCAATCTGGGTTCTGGACATTGGGGAATTGGTTTGGCTTTGTTTTCTGGTGGTTTTTTTTTTTAAACTATGGTGATCGTCACATACGTATTTTCATATGACCTTTGTGTGTGTATGTATATATAGATAGAGAGAAAGAGAGAAACACACACACACACAATACAAAGCCCCCTCTCTGAATAAACACAGACAATAAAAGCTTTATCAGATTATGAAACAGTGGGCAACATTCTCACATATTTACCAGTTCTAGGGGAATTTCTGTTCTGCCCTTGGGCTGGTTGGCCCCTCTTTCTCACAGGTAGGATAGATTAAACGCCATTGATGCTGTTAAATTTCCCGGTGTGGCTCAATTACAGAGACTTGCCATTCATTATTTCTGCTGCTGTGATGCCAAGTGTAAAAAAGAAAAAGAAAAAAAAAAGATTGAACCCCAAGTGCCTCATTCAGCCATGGCTAGAAGGTGTGGCGTGCAGTTTCCCATGTGACAGTGGCATTCACCAGGGAGGCTCAAGTCAGGAAAAGCAACCACCACCACTTTTTAACTACTAGTTCCCTAATAGTCCAGACAGCATAATTCTCCTCTCCCCTATCCCCTTTCTGCAAACAAAGTGTATCTCTCTGAACAAAACTCATTTTAATCAGCAACCCAAGAACTCCCAAACATCAAGCTCATTGCTATGAAACAGTAAGTTCATTTAGAAATCCCCTTCACCCAGGAAATATTTATGAAATACGTTTCACCGAAATATAAAAATGCAAAGCAGGCTTTGGATGTGATGCTCTACATTCTAGTCACTTAAGAACCTAACTTATAGCTTACAGTATGTGTGTTTATAACAGTCTCAAAGTGGATATTTGAAATCAATACAATACGGATATTTAAACCAGTTAGGCGCTCTCTGTTTTGAGCCAACAGCTCCATTAAGTATTATCCTGATAGAAAGGATTCACAGTTTATTGAATACAATATTTTGTGTGAATCTGATTTGAAACGTTTCCTGTCCTTGATTAGACAAGTGTCCATTCAGGTTAGCCGTCCAACTTTAGCACGACTGATAACTATAACTGAATACAGCCCTAAGAATCTCAAAAGTGTTCCCTCCACAATGTATTGTGATGTTATAAAGGACGACTTGCCTTATCCGAGGGAAGACCTCGGTGTGGGGAAGAGTGGCCCACAGCTGTCACTGCAAAGGACCAGGTCTTGTTCTGGCTCAGCCCACGCTGGCTGGACTCTCCTCCGTGCTGCCAGAGTCAGGTTCCCATGTACACTACGAGCTGTGTTTTTGCCAATTAAAATCCCCCAAGTGTAAAATGAGTAGGAATGAAAGAATGCAAATGGACTGATGGAATCGTTGGCTCTAGTTTATAAACAACTAGAGCTGCAATTTTTTATGGGCTGAGTTCAGGTAACACCAGGTAAGAATTTAAAGTGAATCTCCTCCTACCGGAGTTCCTAGACGTCTCTCCCTTTCGGCCACAAATAAAGCGCTAAGGCCCTGTGGGTAGGAACCGAGGGTTTCTTGTGCCAGTTCCAGGGTGAAGAGGAAGCCCTGTCTCTCCAATCTGTAGAAGGGTAGTGACACACTCCGAGCCCTGCTGTCAGCTTAGCTATGTCAACGATGGCAAAGCTCACGGGCACTCAAACGAAAGGCGACTGTGATACCATCAAGCTAAGCATGGGATTGCACAAGCTCAGTCCTAGCTTGAGGAGGGAAGGGGAAGGGCATTTCTCTTAAAATGTAAGGAGCATAGCTGCTGTGAAGCAGCGGAGAAATTGATAATTCGGGCCTGATGACAGTAACAAGAGGATATGCTGAGATCACCCACCAGCCGACTCTTGCCCAAAGATGACGCACTAAGACCAAAGTCATGGGACGCTCTAGAGCTGGACGTTTAAAAATAGGAAGCAACCTATGGAATGGAATCTATGACTTCCTAACCTTTGCATGCAATGTGGCAACATTCTGCTAATTCCAAAAAACAAAAATCTTCCAGCAACAAACCCAGAAATTGCCTCCAAAAGAGATCACCCCTGACATTTTGAAATACAGCTGTGGAGATTATGAATTTTCTTTTCAGAGTTTACTAATTCTCTGTCTTGTCTAAATAAGGTGAATTAGGAACTTTTTAAGAAAAAGACCACTACCATGTAACTAATGCGTGGTTTTTTAAAAGAGAGAAGCGTTTTCACGTGTCTATTTTAAGTCCTAATATTCTGCATGTTCTTTCTTATTTTAAAGGAGTGGTGCTTTCATGTCCTTGTTTATAAGAGACACTACTAGGATGAAATTCCTGTCTCTATGAATAACCGGACCAAAGTTTTAAAAGTGGTTAAAAGGAGTAATAATTAGGGATTCTGAGGGATACAAAGAGAGAAAATGAGCTATCTCTAGGAGTTTCCCATATGAAACTACAGATACAGCCCCATGATGGCATTTTGGTCAACAGTAGACTAGGTGCAAGGTGGTAGTCCTGTCAGAATACAATGGAACTGAAAAATTCCTATTACCTAGTGATATCATGGTTATCGTATCCTCTGAGCCCAATGCATTATTCACATGTCTATGGAGTTGCGTAAACCTATTTTTTTACCAGTTTTATGAAGTATAACACATAAAATTATAGACAATACATTGTATTTGCAAATGAAAATAAATGACTACGTTACCAGACGTGTCTCCTCCTAAAGAGCACACGATGATAACTGAATTCTTCCCTGTGTATTAACTGTGCCCCTTTTAAGGGATCCTATACTTCCAATTTCTATTCTTTTACTGGCTCTTGTGACAGAAAAATGCACATTTCAGACAAGATTAAAATAGGAAGTTACAGTCTTAACATTATCTTTATGCATACATTCTCTCATTTCCTGTTGGTATAAGCGCTTTTCCATTTAAATCATGTTTATGGTTCACCAACCTAGAGCATCTTCCTAATTAGCACTTGATGTCTTACCAAAGAGCATTCTTAAGGACTTGCCATACCCCAAAAGACAGAAGCAAGGAAAACCGCCAATCCAAAGAGGGAGGATCAGTGCTGGGAGGAAGGCAGGCATGGTAAAGGTAGAATCAAAGAAATCACATGAAGAGCAAATAACAGATTCTTTAGCATAAAATAGAACTTGTGAGAAACTAATTGCTACAGATTTTATCGTGCCCAAAATAAAATGCAGGGAAAATATCATGAGCATACTGTAATGCATAAAATCTTGACACTTGCGATAAAATACTCAAAATACACGCTGGAAGGTTGGAGCCCGTCTGTAACGTTCAGTTCTGTAAATTATTCCAAACAGCGAGCCATATTTGTGGCATCACATTGAACTGGGTGTGAGAGGAAGAGAAGAAACAAAAATAGACCCTGCTCTTCCCTGGTTATGTATGTCCCAGAAGGCGGCTCTGAGCAGAGCAGGAGCTGTGGGCGATGAAGGAGGAGAATCTCATTTCAGAGATAAATGTGGGCCAGGACAGAGGAGGGGTTTGGCCAATGTTCCCTTTTTTAGATATAGGGATTCAAAACCTCCTACTTCATGCCTTCTTTGGGATGAAGTAGAGACAGCTTTTCTTTGGTGATTATCATAAATGATTGTTTATCACTCAGGAGTTGAAGGAGGCCATAGAAAGATTACATCCCACAGATTTGATCGTTGAAAATGCCTGGGTTGGAACTGTAATTATGGGCTTTTGCCAAGCCTACAGCACCTCCTCTGGGATTATTTGCATAAACTCCTAGCCTGTGGCAATTCCGGAATGCAGCAATCCCCTCACTATTATTTCCAGGCATTGAAGGAGAGAATTCTTAGGTTAGAATTTTATAACTTCACAAGAGAATGTTCTGCAGCCTCCATGTGGCTGTAGTCTTAAAAAACAAACACATGTGAAGTTTTTAATTATAGAACACCTAGAAAAATCCAAAATACCAGTGGAGGAAAAGAGGGTGGCTTTAGAGCTAGTGGATTTCAACCAGAAAGTGATGGCAATGATGGTGGACAGACAGGTTTTATTAGAAACAGGAAGGGAAAAGAAAGCACAGCCAGTGGGAGATGAACTTCAAGAGGCCAGAGGAGGAGTCAGAATTTGAATGTCAGCTCTAAATTGTAAGGGTCAAATAAAATCACACACTGAGACCAGTGGGTGATCCGTTGTGGATGTTCATTATATAAACAAACTCTTCAATAGGGCATAGAAAAAAGACAAAGAAAAGTAAGGTTGCAAAGTCCCTGAAGGAATTCTTCAGTGACCCCAACAGAAAAAGTGGAAGACTTTGCAGATCACAACCTGGCGAGTTCTACTGCCCACCTCAAAAGTCACTCTTACCATTTGCTTGAAGAGGTTCTGTGTGTCCAACAGGAGCCCACTAAGAAAAACCAAAGTGATTCAAAAAGAAGATGATCCAGGGGCTTAGTGGGAAACATGTCCTCATGTTGCAGAGATATTAGAGAGAAGTAAATTCTAGGGTGAGAATCTTCTAGCCAGAAGTATTTCTCCCTGGGGCGGTGGTGCCTTAATTTCAAGATGCTTGGTGCTTCCAGTGTCTTTTCTTCTCTGAATGAGTGATGCCCTGCATACATGCAGTGTAGGGAGGCCATCTGAGTAATAAGGTTACTTTGTCCTGTTCCAAATGTAAACACTTACTCACTTGTGAACACACACACGTATGCGTACATACGCAGACATACATACAAGTACACACACACAGTACTCAAGGTGACTTTCCCTGAGTGACACCCCCACCCCATTCAGAAAAGAGATCACTATTTATATAAATTTCACTTATACTAATAATTATTTACTTGAAAGTTAATGTACCTCCCAATTGCCAGTCTTGTAAGTAAGGACCGTATCACTCGTCCATCATGAATGACCCATGAAAACTTTCAAACTGCTACATTCATCTCGACTTTTATCTTCCAGCACTCTGCCATGAGGATCTCTTAGATAACCTTAGAGGATCTAAAACAAATGATGCACATAACTACACGCTATTAAGTGCAGCGTGTCATTATTTCCCAAGCAAGGACTGACTCAATTGTTTATCTAATCGAGCACAGGAAGCTAGCAATGCAATTTTACACTTTCCTTAGTAATACTGGTTGGTTTCTTTATAAAGAGATTGCCACAGCACTCAATGAATTGATGTAAAGGAAGAGTAATTTACCGAAGGTTTTCTCCCCCTGCTGTATACAATGAATGATCTCAAACGCGCAACACAATATTTTAGAAAGTTTTCTCTGATGTCAGTTTTTTAATCATGCATGGTAATTCCTGACAAGCTTTTCAGGTTTCTTGGCACAATGACCTGATTACATACTTTATGGAAAAACAGTGGCAGGTTGCAAAATGACACGGGCAAAGCATGAGCACATTTTTCTGACTTACAGCAACTAAGAAGCAGCTTAGGGTTAGGGTTAGGGTTACTAAGAGGCAGCGCACTGCAGCC
>RJWT010009332.1:0-25297 GCA_004365215.1 Cuniculus paca
TTCTCAGACAGATCTTATCTTTGGATCTCCCCCTACTCTTAGCCATTTTTATGTGGACTTATAGATGTCTGACTTTATCACGTCCGTTTCCATTTGTCCTATGTTACTGAACATCTGTGACTTAAATCCTTAATTTTATTTTGATTTCTAAGAATTGCTGGTTTCTAATAATTCCTGCCCACTCCATGGACCACTTGTGTAATTCACTATGTACCTTGGCACAAGCCACACTTCTGTTTGCTTGGTTCCCGTTTTTTTTTTTTTCCAAGTCTTTTTGAGGCAGGGTCTCACTATGCCATTCAGGCTGGCCTTGAGCTCACTTTGTAGCCCAGGCTGGTCTCCAACTCACAAGGATCCTCTTGTCTCAGCCTCCCTAGTGCTGGGATTACAAGTGTGTACCACCACGCCCGGCTCATGGTTCCCATCTCTTCTATAAAAAAGGGTTTAGGCCTCTGATAGAGGTATCACTGGTATCTGTTGTAAAGGTAAAATAAAATTTGTATGAAACTCTGATGAACAGAGAGGTCATCCTTAGCAAGCCATGAAAACCTACCTTCTCTGCTCTAGTGGACTTCACAGCATGATGAAGACTGAGCAAGGACCGAGATTTAAATTGTGGAGCCCACACGTATCCAACCTCTGGGACAAGAAATGGGACACATCCACAATGGCAAATAGGGTTTAAATAAGCCAGGTTAGGCCACAGTTTGGTCTTCTGTATTTGGAAGGTGTGCTCAAGTACAGAATTTTCACCAGAAAGTTTTTATAGCAAACTTTTGTTTTGTCAGAAGTTTATTTTATTGGTAAAATATTAAATAATATACAGAATTAAAAACTGCACTTACACTTCTGAGAAGAAATAAATCTTGGACAAATTATATGCTTGTTCCTGAGATTCCCTAAATTTATTCCAGTAGCTGTGCACTCAAGACAGTACAAACCTTTATAATATAATCCTTTTCACAAAGTATTACAAAGTTTCTGCAGCTTCTTTAGTGTACACACATACAGACACACACTCACACATGCATGTACAACACTCATACACATATACACAGTACCCACATAGATGCACAGAGCATGTATGTGTGTGCATTAAAAACAAGGAAAATACAAGTCCCACATTTCAGTCTGCAGTGATAAACGGTTTAGCGGAGGTCTCCAAATCAGTATATAGCAGAGTGACTTGTCACCAACCTGCAAAGACTGTTTCAGTATTTCCATAGTAAACCCCATTTTCTGAGGTATGGTATTTGAGCCTTAAAAAAAACTACATTACACTGAGCAAACCTGACATACAAGGTCTGGAATTTTAATTTTACATACATTTATATATATATATTTTTTTCTTTTTTTAAACAATAGTTTTTATCTCCTCAAATTATTAGCTTGAAAAAAATGAGGTTTACTGGTTTGACCTTTTTTTTCATTTTGCTTCTAAAACTCAAAATATCCTAGAAACTGTCCAGCAATTAGTCTTTAAAATAGTCTAATCACCTTTGGTATTGTTAAAGAAAAAATATTTTAAATGGCCAAGACATATACTGTACAAAGCAGTAACTGCCTTTCAAAGAAATGCTGAAGAAATGTTTCTTTTCTTTTTTTTTTTTTTTTAACAAAACATGTATTTACATTACAGCAGTTTTACTACAGGAACATAGGTATTAAAAAAAAAAGCCAGCATACTACATATAAATATGTATGACATGAAAAATACCTCTTAAATTTGTTATGAAAACAGGGCTGCTCTAAATATTTAAAAATTTTTATTTCCAATAGGTGATATGTGTTTAAAATTGACCTAAGTGATTCATTTTTATTTAAAAATTCATTTCCAAAATGAGAGAAATGAAATAAGAATACTAAATATCAGTTTCTTCACTTACAGCATTAGGCAAAGGTCTAAGAAGAAAATGCAGTCTGCCAGAATTTCAGCTTTAAGATACATTTCTGAGGCAAAAGATAACTAATTTCAATGGAAATGTAGCCTAAAGACCACGTGATCAGACCAGTGGTTTCTATACTCTCTCATTTTTTGATTGTGAAGTGTTTCTCTCTTTGCTTGTTGTGTCCTTTAATAGGTTATGATTTCCAAGGGGCTGTGTGTATGTGTGTGTTTGTCTGTGGTCATTAATGAAGGGAAGACTAGGTCGGAAAAGAAGAAAAAAAATCACCATAGTTTTTAAGACTTCAAGGGGAGTATTGCACTTGTACAAAAAGAAGAGAATTATCTTTTTCACTAAAAAGCAGGAGCAATCATCTGAGATTGTAAATAACACATGGTCTAAAAGGTCCAACTATTAAGAGCAATTATGGGGCCTGGGACCCCCTCCAAACCTGGAATATTATTATAGTAATGTTAAAGCACTTTTCTCCCAATGGGGAGAAAGTTAAGACTCTTCATTTTATGTTTTTAACATCTTTCTAAATACTTACAAAAATTGTCTAGTCTCTCATGATTTACGTTTTCAGGGGAAAGTCAACCAAGAATGTAAAATTCAACAAAAAAAGGAAGGCAAACATCTGGAGTCATGTTTTAGGTACCCAATACTTCCGAGTGGAAATTACACAACGGTTACACAGTTTACTCCTCTCGACCAACCCCTTTTCTCTTTACTATAAAACTATACTTGAGTATAAAAATATGCCAGCAGATTATACAGCAACAAAAGTCACCAAAAATTAAGACTTAAGAGATCAATGAATTGGAAGTTAGAGCTGACTCTACTTAATCCTCAAACTAGAAGGAGGAAAGAGAGGCCAAGACTTTCAGAGCTGACGATGGGAGAGGAACAGAGAGGAGAGAAAGGTGATGGGAGTCTCTGCAAAGGAGTCACAGGTCAGGAAAAGTGATTATGGTCAAGATCCAAGAGTGCTTGACAGTCAAACGTTCTAAATCACAGTTTCAGAAATGGAGCTACTTAAAATAACAAAAAAACCAGATTCCTCTTCTTGTTACAGTGTACTTGTTTTTGTTTTTAAAATGCATTTCCAGTAAATTAAATTACGTGAAATCCGGCTAAGTGCATAGGAGGGGATTCGGTGACCTTCACCTGTCCAAGAAGTGCTTCTCACTGTCACTTGAGGTAATCTGAAGGCCCAGTTCACTGCAAACTGGTTTTATTTGTACCTACATGAAGTTATGTGCTATACTTTCTGTGACTTAGCACAGGGCCTCTAAGTTTTATATTTTATTCACAATATAAAGGACACCTTAGAAAACTAGTCACTGACGTACCACTCTATGGGATAAAGGGTAATTCACAACAAATTTATACAGAAAATGTACAAACACAACGTTATGGGAGACAAACCTAATAAACATAACTGCGAACTTATTTCTAAGAGTGCATATGAAAAATATCCACAAACTTACAGTACGGCAAAATAAGCCTAAAGAGCTACAAACAGAATGTTTCATAAAAACCTTATAGAAGTTCCAAAAATTTAGGTCTCTGCAATAAATGTAAAAAATATTCAAGGTGTCATTATTTGGCCTAGCAATACACTATGAGAAAAAGAAATACTAGCATATCACAGCTTCTTGGTCATATGACATTTGCTTTATATAACCAGCAGCTCTTTTTTTTTTTTTTTAAAGCTGTCATATCCTAACACATCCATTCCAAGTAATACACAGCTATGGTATAAAACCATTTGAGATTATGCTTTGGAGAATAACCATGTGATAATGACTCTTCAGTTTTGTTTTGTTTAAGGAGAATTACTTGCTTTTTAAACATTATTCCATAGAACAGTAACAGATTAGAAGATAGAAGTTTCAAGACTAGAATAACACTAGTCTGGGGATAGAAATCCAAAGCAATACTGTATATTATTCTCCAAAAAAATTCTGATAAATCCTTATTCTTCCATAAAAACAAAACAAAAGCAATATACCATAATTCAATTCACAGTTAAAATTTCACGCTGTATTTTACCTGTTTCATTTTGTAATGGTATTCAGAAATACCATCAAACTGAAAAGATACTAAAATCTGGTTTTGAAATTTCCTTCTAACAGCTGAGCTGAAAGTTTCTGTATTAGAAATTGCTTTAGCAGTTTTCCCCTAAATACACAAAGATGAATTATTTAGTACTCAATTTTAAGTGATTTTTAAAAATACACAATAAAAGTGTTGTAGAGCTAAAACAGCTAAATCAACACTCCATGCATTTTAAAAAGGCACCAATATAAAACATTTTTAAAAGGATTCGATTCATTAAATTCAAGATTTTAAGAGACCAGTTACTGTATATTTTAATTATTTTTCAGAAACTGGAGGATTAAAAATATTTCTAAAATAACTTGTATATACAAACTTCAATTTTATCCCTCACTTTTTATTTTTCTTTTGGATTTGGAGAATTTTCTGCTGTAGAATAATCATACAAACAGTTCTTATTTAAGTCATATATAAAATAAAACTGAAAACCACAAATGTAACATACTTTTTAAAAATGAACAATTGAAAATATAGTTGGTACCTCTTACAGTCTTATGCTCTGGGTTGAGGGGATACAATTTTTGTTTGTAGTTTTGTAGCCTTTTCTGCTCTTTTTCTAACCTACTGATAATTTTAGAGCTAGGATAAAATGATTTAGAAAATATTTAAAACATCATTTTCATCTGAATGCCTTCTCTGAGGTAAATTTTGGTAAACATTTATAAAATATAAAGACTTCATGCTCTTATGAGGTGTGTAGCTGAAATACAAGAACTATAAATAAAGCTCATGAAAATATTCTTTTTGCCAACAAGTTTGCTGAATTTCTTGCTGTATTTCTTTCCTGTTGAAAAAAGAATGTTGCATTTCTTTAAGTTTTTATCAACTAGCTTAAAATCTTTCATTTTTCATTGTTTCATTTTGTTCTGGAAATAGATAATAAACAGCCAAGATTTAAGTTTAATAATTGCCATCAGCCTTAATGATACACTAATAACTTCCTTATTATTTCTTAATACAATGTGGAAAAGTAAACCTAATTGCTCAGGTATCAACTATACATTTAACTCTGTCCCTGTAACGTATCCGATAACTCTAATTGCTTCTTTTCATGAATTTTCTTTAAAAGACTGTGATACACATGTACACCCACACTGACTGATACATACACCTGCCTGTATGTACATAGGATAGACACTTCCTAGTTTGTCCCAAATCAGAACACTTTGCTCTCACTCTCCCTTTTTTTTTTAACCCAGAAAATTCTCAATGGAATGTTTCAACACTTGAAATCTCTTTCTTTCAATCTGCCTCCTCCCTGGACACTTTCAGTATTTAAAAAAGCATGTTTAGAATGGTTTTTAAAAGGTGATCCTTCATTATCACAGAGAGGTGGCATACTTCTCCAAAAAGAACTGGAGACAAAAAAATCTGGGCAAAATGAGGGCAAAGCAATGTGATGAGTTTCTGAATTTTTGCCAAACTGGAACTATAGAGGATAACCCATTTTTATGTCCCTCAAATACTGTCTCCACTGTGAAAGCTCATCTAAATAAACTGGGCATACAACTGTTACGTAAAACTTGATTTATTTGGTGCTGACCCTCATACTTATTTATAGGAGTTACCACGTTGCATACGTCCTTTTGTGAAACACACAAATATAGCCATCCAGAGCTTTTCAGAAATCACTATGTCCACAAAAATTCTAACCTACAAATGTGAACTGACCTTGTCCTCATTTGTCCCTTATACACCTTGTCCCGCCAACTCTTTCTGTTCCTCATACCATGAAGTCAAGAAAATACAGGCATACACTTGTAGCAGACACATTCTCACAATCTATTAACTCCCGTCAATAAACTAAGTTGCTCAACAAGATGAAATCAGAAAAGGAGAGGGCATCAGTACTGTCTTCACAGAGGATTACACAGCTCTTTAGGTCCACCTACACTCACTTGCACTGCAGGATAGTAGGCATGTGAGCATTTGTATGCTGGAGTGGGAAGAAAAAAAAAAAAGGAAGAAAATCTACTGATGATGCCAGTGGAAACGGATGCATATTCACACCCGGCCAAGATTATGAATATATTGATTAGCTTCCATAGATTGCAGCAAAACACAAAATAAGGAGCTTAAAATGATGTATCTCATCCAAAAGAAAAAAAAAAGTCATTTCAATTACAATTTGGGAGGGGTTAGAGTAAGTAGGTAGAGGTGAGAAAGTCTCAAACAGATGCTTTCTCTTCGAATAAACCGCAAGTGTATAATGTACTAAGGCATGCAGGAAAAAACTGACAGTTGACATTTTATACATCTTTGTTTTGGCGTGTTATCTTGGATGTAAAAAAACAGTCTGGACATTTCTCCAAAAATAATCATGATAGGGACTAGTAAGAGAAAGCTGATTCATAACTTTTTTTTTTTTAACCTAGTTCTAGCTGTGTTAGTGCTTAGAAATTGCTTAAATAAGCAAATGGTAAACCAGAAAATTGAGTTAAGAGCAGTGCTGGGGCTTATCTACCCATAGGTTTCTAGTCCTGATACTTCTCATATCACACTCTATGAACAACTTCAGATGCTATTTAATGCTTTTTAGGGCAGTTATTACTTAAAAGAATTTCAGTACTCAAAAGTGGCTATCAAATAATCCAGTCATGGTCAGGTCTGTTTTATCAAAACACAAGCAGCAAGTTCTGCCTTAGAAATGTTACCCCCCCCAAAAAAAAACCAAACAAAAACCAACTTGCTATATTACTTGGTTTTGCCCTTGTAATGTTACTGAACGGCAAAGAATACAGCACCCACATGAAGGGAATTAAAACCTACACATGAAATATGAAAACATGTCATGTCTGAATTAAAAGATGGAGAATTCTATCCTAAGAGACTGAAATTCATTGATGAGAAGGATCTATATAGTCAAATGCTTTTGAAACAGGAAAATGTGCAGGACCTTTGCTTAAAGGTTCTGTCACATTTTAGATTCCAAGAAAGTAAGAACAAACGCTGTTGTTTCTTTGATCTGTAGTCCACAGTACAGGTTACAAAGAAGTTCCCTTTTCTCTGCAGCAAAAGGAGTAAATATTACTCAAGAAATACTAGAATAAATAGCCCTAGTTCAATGATCTTACAGGGTTTAAGTTATCACATTCAGGTCAAATTAGCAATTGCTCTGAGGATATTGTGAAAGAAGTAGCTTCTAGCAAGACCTTTAAGACCTTCTACTCCAAGAGTAAAAGAGGAATGGACCATGGACAGAACACTGAGTGGTCACAGTTTGAAACAAACAGTGAAAAGAGAAATACCAGAAAAGGGATTTCTAAGTGGAGTTTTCCCCCTACTGTTAGCCTAATTTTATATATATATATATATATATATATATATATATATATATATATATATATATATATTTTTTTTTTTTTTTTTTTTTTTTTTTTTTTTTTTGCTGACTGGTTAACACTGATTAAATGCTGATAAAGTGACAATCATAAGCATACTTTTAGAAAAAAATAGGTATACTATGCTGCCATCTCATTATAACTTAAAAAAAAATCCCAAATTTATGAACAGTAGAAGTCCCTCCTGGAAATTACTGACTGCCTGTTATCTACTCTTAGACCATATGTTATTCTGAAAACTACACAAAAATACTATTTGTTAAAGGTGTTAAAAGTAAGGCTGCCAGGGTGTCTATAAAATGCCAGTCATCAAAACTATGGAAAAACAGTGCTTAAGTTTAGAAAAATAAGATCAAAGGACCTCAGATGTAAATAGTGGCCCTTAACTTCCTGTAGTTTAAAAGTTTAGCTATATGGTACAGTGTAAAACATACTGAATTATTAATTCCATAGGGGAAGTAAACACAGAACCCACAACTCAACTCTTCCTAGGAGTTATCATGGAAAACAATGTGTTTTGTGTTTCAGGATCTCTAAGAACAAAAAATACCGGTTTACATTTTGAAGCAAGTTCTTCTCTGAAGAGTAAAAGTACTTATACCATTTTAAATTGCCAAAGTCCTACCCAGAAAACTCTATAAATTCCTGCCTTCAATCATAATCCTGAACATCAGTGGCAAGTTAGAATATTTCAGGTGACTCGATATGAATCAAGTGACTCTGCAAAGCATGATACACTTTATATCTGTATGTGGTAGAAATAAACTGCTTTAAATTCCCACGAAATAAACAAGCCAAGCTGTCAGGAAACAATATCCCCATCCCTTCTCTCTTCTGTTTCTTCCTTATCATAATTAGGTAGAGCAAATGACACTGTGTCCACAAAATAAGAATTGACAGTAATAATATTAAAAAAAAAAAGGTACACCAACATCTGAGGGAAGGTGGGATTGTAAGTGCAGTATTTCTTCATGTGCAGTTCTTTACTTCATAGGGGTCCCCTTTGGAATGAAAAGGCCTAGTGGAATGTGTGCTCCCCTCGAACAATGTGTGATGAAAACTCATAACGGTCCTGGCTTCTATAGCCACAGATGTTGCATTCCAGTGGGTCCCGGTAGCCATGGCAACCCATGTGAATGGTGTACATGACATGGTCTAGGAAAAGGACTCGGCAGTGCTCGCACTTGAAGGCCCTTATCTGTTCTCCTTCCCCATTGAAAACCTTATAGATGTCTTTCAGAGAGCCCTTGGGAGCCTTGGTGTCCAAGGCCTTGACATCCTCCTTCATGTAAGCCGGGCTTTGTTTCCTCTTGGGATTTAAGGCAGGGTTTCCTTGGTAGGACTGGTGGTCGTCATGGCTGCTTTCTGAGTCAGTAGAATCCAGGCAGCTATTGCTGGGCGAGGCTTCTCTTTCCTGGGGTCGACTCTTTGGTCTGATGAGAGAGATGGGGCCATCCACGTTGTTTTCATGACTATCAGAGGTTTCCCTGCTGATGGGTCTTTCTATCCTATTTGGATGATAGACCTGAGAGTAAGCTGAGCTTATAACTGGGGCCACCTCAGCGATTGTGCTTGGCGGGTGCTGCATCAGAGGGTGAAGGGCCTCAGCTCCAAGGTAGGTGATTGCATTGTTGATGGCTTGGTCCATCATGTGAGACTGCATCAGCTCAGCCTCCTTCTCGTACGTTAAGTTCATATCGAAGTGAATATCTGGGTAGCTGAATCGCATGAGCTTTTCCCCTGAAAGAGAGGGTGAGGAAAGAAAAACAAATTACAACAAAATTATGATTTGATTAAAAATATAAAAAGTTAATATCATTTCCATTTTTCCAAATCATGCGGTATATATCCCAGGTCTATTTGAGCTCTTTAAATTTGTGGAGGACCACAGTCACTCTGTGATAGGTGGTGGTTGTAAGCCTCACTGGTTACTAGGAAATGGGGATCCGCAGAACTACACACTAGAAAAGTACACTCTGGTGCTTAGTATTATTCCAATTTGAATTGCTCCAAAGACAGATCAGGGTAATGAAGGGAATAAACAACTGAAAATAAAAACGAGGACAAATCATTTCATGACATCTGATTAAAATATTGCCATTCAAGGGCCAGGAATTTAGCTCAGCGGCTCAAGCACTTGCCTGGTAAATGCAAGGTCATGAGTTCAATCCCTGGTACAAAAAAAAAACCACAAAAAAAAACCACAAAAAAACACTGAATGGCTATTGTTTCAAAGTCAAGATATAGAAATCTGATGCATACTCTCAAAAGACTTCCAGTGTAGAAGGAATTGCAGCAATTTAAGGATCATTTGTAACACAGCTTGCTGTAGGCTATGGGATCAAATAGGACTTTTTATCTCATAGGCAAGTAAAGGAAGACTCCTTGACGGAAGTGACATCAGGAGTAAGAATGTGCTGTGAAGTACTGCCCAATAAAGAAGCGTGGAGGTGCAGGCAGGAAGGCTCAGCAGCAAACGGGCAGGACTTACAAATAAGAAGTCGCCTATATTTCAACGTGGCCGAGAACGGAAACAGCTGAGCCTGATGAATTAGGTCACACACGGCTCATCCAACAGCAAAAGGAATTGAATTTTAACCTGAGAGCATTAGGAATTAAAGGGGTTAAACAGGGAAAGGGCCTGATTAGATAGACATTTAACAACAGGATTTGGGAGGTTGCTGTATGGTGACTCAACGGGCCAGGCGAAATGGAGAAGTCACTGGAATGGAGAAAAATGGAGAACATACAGTGGTTAGGACTTGCTTCTTATCTAGATGTAGACAATGAGAACGTGAAACAAGCATGAAGCCCAGTTTTCTGGACTGGGAAACAGTGGCTGACAGATGATAAATTCAGTTCGGGGAGCACTATGAGTAACGTGCATGTCCAGAAAGTCCTTTGATACAGCATCAAACACAGGAGACAGGCCTGGGTTTGAGTCGCAGCAAGGAGACTCGTCGGTTGATACGAGGCAGCTTCCGAAGCATGGGAGTGGATGCTGTCACTCAGCAGTAGGTAAACTGTGTGAAAGGAGGATCAAAATAGAACCGGGAAAACATTTTTTATGCTAAACGGAAGACAAAGCAGCCAAATGGGACTCTGGCGCATGGCATCATATTTAGAAAGTCACAGGCCTTGTTCCTCATGGAATAAGGAAAGTGGAAGGCCAAAGACATGTGTCTATCTGGCACAGATCAGTCTGGCAATCAGATCCCAGAATTCTCCCATCAAACAGTTCTGAGTATGCTTCCTGTGTCCACAGTCCTCTTCATGGGGTCCAAGGGTGCGCCATGAATAGCCATGGCAATGCGCTGTGTGCGCAGTGCAACACGAGAAGAGCCTAGATGTGCAGGCACAATGGTCCACGTGTGTGTACGAAATGCTTTTTCAGTAATGAGCAGAAAGAAGAATGGTTCTAGGACGAGGCCCGGCTCGAGGCCAGGGTTGCTTCTGTTTATGCGGCCAACATCTGGTGGGGAGCACCCAGGAATCTGAGCATTCTACATATAAAGTTAGTCTTCAAAGTTAGGTGGGCAGAACATATGTTTTTTGGCTTGATTTATCATATTGAAATATTTAGGCACATGAATGGGGGTCAGCTATGCAGCTGAAAATGGTAGATCCACAAGAATGAGAAGGTGCAGGCAGAGAAGTCAGGAAACACAGAGGAGTTCGGTGTCATAGGAACCAAGGAAAAAAGAGTGTGTTTCAGGAGTTCACTGTCCAGGGGTGGCCTGTGCCGTACGGAGTTGACTAAGATGCAGTCGAAAGAGGGCCCACTGGATTTGGCACGAGAGACACAGGCTGTGAAATCACGTGGACACTTACAGTGTAGGGTGGAGAAGGGGCCAGGTCGTACAGACTGGAAAATGAACAGGAAGGAAGAAAGACCATTGACAGGAGGTACAGAAAATTAAACCACTTTCAAGAGGAGAAAGTTGGAGCTGGAATAAGCTTGGGTTTCAGTAAAGTTTTTTTCTTTTTTTTCCAATCTTGATACTTTATCACATTAATGCTGACAGGCAAATGAGGGCAAGGTGAAAAATATAGTGTGAGGAATTCAGGGGAGACCAGGATCGAATTCCAGAGCACAAGAGGAGGAACTGACCTTAATCAGAAAGAAGCACACTACTTTTGTTGAAATGAGGGAAGAAAAAGTATTATGTAGATGTGCATAATTTTATAGGGTTGACAATATTAACCTGAAATCATTTCAACTTGCTTTATTCTCTATAAATATAGGTATAAAATCTCAAGGTGTGAGATATTAAGTTTTCAGAGAGCTGAGAAAGGCTGAAAATGGCTATGATACAGAGTAAGAGAGAAGACTGTTTAGGGTTACACGACAGCAATTCTGTCACATAGTATGGATGGTCAGCTGATATTTAAAATGAATTGCTCATTTATATCCATCTATTTTGAGACAAGGTCACACTATTTAGTTTAGACTGGACTTGAACTCACTATGTGGCCCAGGTTGGCCTCAAACTTGCAGCAATCCTCCTGCCTCAGCCTCTTGAGCGCTGGGATTACAGGTGTGTGCCACCATGCCTAGCTGACAGCAATTTATGAGACTGTGGCATGTTATCCAAAAGTACTAGTAGCTGAGATGTAAATATCAAAAAGACGTGTAGTTAGCTCCATGAAAGAGTAAGGTTTCACCAAGAGAAAGTGATAGGAAAACAAGGCAAGTGAGTCAAGAATGTCGGCCAAACAGTGGTGAAAGTGATGAGCCGTGAAATTTAAGTTGGACAAAGAAGGGAAAGATGGACAAGGAGATACACATAAAGTTCAGAGATCACTGGTCCCGAGGGCTTGATAAAGTCAAAGAGCAGTTATTTAACTGAGGGACATGATGAAAAAGAACTTATGTGAAGTGTGGAGTGTTAAAAATTTTCATTGCGAGAGCAATCAGAGAAATAGTTACTGTAGCTATTATTTGCTATACATTACTAGGAAAGAGTCTAAATAAAAGTGCTCAAATTTTTAATAAAAGATCAAAGGCTGCTCTTTTAGAACCGTACTGTAATTTTCTAAAAAAAAAAAAAACCGTCTTTTTCCAGGTAATATAATCAAATCAAATTGACAGCAATTTCTCTAAGTTAGAAGAAACATGACAGAAATGTTTCAGAAGACATAAAAGTAATAAAAATTTCCTGCTTTTCAAACTAAGCTATTGTCTAGTTAAATATAAGAATCTCCATATAACCTCCAACAAACTAATCAATTTTTTAAAAAAATGAACTGGCTTCCCTCCTCTTTTTGTCATTACTTATCAAAACAAAAAACAAAAAACAAAACACAAAACCCCAAAACACAAAAAAACCCAATCTCAGGATCTTTACTGTCCTAGCACACATTATGATCCTCAAGAGTTAGTAACCAGTTAGCTTTCTTATACTCTACATGATCAGAGAAACTTCTCTAGTAACATACTATGGAAATGAACCCTGAAAATACAGCCTTCCAGTTAGCGTTCTTTCAATTAATCATGATGTCCTACAGTGCTCTGATGTTAGATAATAGTTTCATGTCATTATTTTTACCCTGTATTAAGTCTGGAAGAATGGATATACTACATATACAATGAATGACAGTTACTTTAACAACTCTTTCTATTGAATTTCTACTATTCATACATTTTTAAAAAATGGATGACTTTTGAATCCTCTGAGATACTCTATGACTTACAGAATGCACTGAAAGGAATACGAACCCTGGGTGTATAAAGGAGTATGGAAGAGTTTAGAGATTAAAAAAGTCTAAATATCTGATATTTAATCTTTTCTGTTGTACCCTGGAATATGAAGCTCAAAGTGGAAAACAGATCCATATATGAAACATCTTGAATTTTTCTAATACAGAATTTGAGAAAAATTTAAAATGTTTCAGTGTTAAATCAACTACTAGAAGAATTAATATCACGTGAAGAAAATAGTAAAAAGCCTGGTGCTAATGCAAATTTAAAACATATTACAAAATTAGCCAATAGGCTAGACCAGCAGTGGCGAACTGACGGTATGCACACTGCAGCTGGTCGTTTGCTATTGAAAGCTCTAAAAGGTTCGCCATCACTTGGCTGAACCATTCCTCTTATTAAGTAAACTTATTTTTAAGTAACATTTTTACTAAATATCATTACATCTTAAGATGATGGCTTACTCTACTATTAGCCTTCCCTTTTTTCTTGTGCTTATGCTTAAGGGTGTGTGCGCTTAAGTATGATACATAGCAAAGTCAGAGTAGAAGATAGGAACATTTTTTCATTCTCTGAAATACATCATACATATATTTCTAATGTATAGCAAATTGCATTTTTTCAATTAAAATCACTTTGTAAAGAAACAAAAGTGTTCGTGCTGCTTACCCACAAATTTTTGTGGAGTGGAGCTTTTACGTTTTCCCATATTCCCCGTGAGCTTCTCTATGACAGCAGGTCTCTCAAAAGGCACCAGAGAAATATTGTTGTCCATAATAGGCTCTTGTTCCTTACAATCTTCCATAGGAGGTACTGTATAAAACCATACAAAAAGGCACTCTGATAATTTCTTCAACATTTTGAAAGGTACAGAGAGACAGATCTGCCATCTCTCTGTTTGTGTTATAAAAACACAAGCTAGTTAGCTTCAATAAAGGCAAGTAGCAAGAAAAACTTCTAGTGTGAACAAATACTCTTTAATTTTATATACACACATCCATTCTCATCTCTCTCTCTGGGGATTTAGTTCTGAATCTCTCTAGCATCAACAACAAACTGTTGTTTCTATCTATAGCAAACACATTTGGCTTGTCATCTTATTCCTTGTCATCTTATTCTGTCTTTTTAACACTGATTAAAACCAATAATACTTTAAGACTGCACTATTTTCAAGGGTTTGCATTATTTTTCTAAAATAATCTAATTCGGTCACTTGTTAGAGAAAAACTTAACCAGACACTCAGAATAACAGCAGAGTATTTGACCATTTTCCTCCCTCTGTTTCCTTTCCACTGTTGTATTTTTGTACAACAGATTTTCTATTTGATGAATTGTTTAGCCTCATTGGCAACAGCTTAAATACCTGCACGGAGCAAGCTTCCTAAGGGAGATCCAGTTCTGAACATGTCTATGCATAGTGAACTGTGGCAGCTTTATGATAGTAATTTATCTTAAAAAGAGCTCTTCATGAAGATAAAAGAATCCATTTCCAAATCAGCATACTGGCTGACGAAACTGCTGCTCTAATTCATTCGACATAAACCCTCCCATGCTGCTGTCTATTCACCCCACGTGTCTACGTTTCTATGGCGTAATATGTTAGCCCTTAGGTATTAACACTACACACTGACATTTACCGTGGAGACAAGGAACTTATAAAAGTTGCTTTGAGTAGAAATACTGTGCAGAGGAGGTTTGAGAATAGGCATTTCAGACAGATTGGTTGATTAAAAGTAGCGTTCACAGAAAGGTTTCCTATCTTAAGTCTCTCTCCACTTGGTCAGCATGTGTTTTAAAATGATTTACTTCAAGCCATTCATTGTTGTTAAATAGTCCCAATGTGTGACACATAAGGCATTCTCATTTGTGAGGGTCCAGCTGGCTACTGCTAGGAGGTAGAGAGCAAAGACAAAAGTGGAGAAAACTGAGTATATACTTCAGGTGACCTATTTAATAACCAACATAAGGTTGCTGATTTTGAAGAAATAAAAAATAGCATCAAAGCAGTTTTCCTAATTTTGATATGCTTAAAGAAATCAACATTCAGTCTATGTTTTGGGTAATCTAGTGGAATGGTCAGAAAAAGTTAATCTAACAAGAGACCCAGAAGCTGGGGAGTTAGCCCAGTGCTAGAGTGCTTGCCTAGCATGTACGAAGCCAGGGGTTCAAAAGACAAAGAGAAAACCTTTGGTTATGAATAGCAAAGAACACTCCAATGACTGGATGTTAATTTGGAAAAAATATGTATTGAAAGTTGAGATTCAGTAACAAAGAAATGTGTCATTTTCTTTGCTGATGTTATTCACATTAGCCAATGGAAAAGATATATCCCAAGATATTATGTGATTTGGTTTTTTTTAGCAACTAAAAAGTTACTTAAAAGAAGATGAAATGGCTCAATTAAAAGAAAATTCAAGGATGACTACAGTATTCAGATGAAGACAACCAGAGGAACAGAATGGCAGTAGTGATTTGGGGAACATATAGATGTCCAGACACACAGACTAGGGTATTGGGTAGTAGATTCATAGTACTTACTATATTATTAAAATAAGTATAAAACTATGAAGTAATTTACATGTGAACCAAAGATGAAAACATGTTGCAGATCTAGATCCAAAAAGAAAAAAATTTGGTCACTGTAAATTTTGCTTTTAGCAAAAGTAGTTAACAGGATTTGCCCCCAAAATTGAATATGCTAATTAGTTCTGAAATGAGTAGTCTAACACTTGGCAGTTCTGCTCTAAATCTCACCCTGAATTTTCATATTTGCACATATTTAACACTCAAAATGAAACCCAAGTGTGGGAACTGTCCTATACCACATCCACCTCAATTCAGATGATCTGTCCCAAGTTCAAAGAAGTTTCTGTAAACTAAAAACAATGACTTTGGCAGAGTGCTGGGCTAAATTCTGCTTTATAGCCATTTATATAAAAATCTGATTGTTTTTCTATGCCACATTCACAGTAACTGACAGATAGCAGGTGTTAAGTACTGTTTCAAGGGTTTGTGTTCAATAATTCATTTACTCCTTTGATCAACCCCATGAAATGGATACTATTACTGTCTTCATTTTATAGACGGGGGAATGAAAGATCCAGAGATTTTAAGTAATTTACTCACTGTTACATCTAGTTAGTACGGGATGTTACTACTAAGAAGTGTTACTACTAAGGTTCTTCAGTCTGGGCTCTTAACAACTCTGAAATATTCTTCTTTATTTTTTTATTAAATTTTTTGATTTGTTTTGAATACCAGTATCTTATAAACTAGCTTGAAACATTTGTAAGGTCTGTCATTGCATTTTCCCCTGATTATGTAATCTGAATTTTTTGGCTTTCATGAATTCAGGGGCAACTCAACAAAATGTTTCTGAATACACATTTCTTAAAACATGAAACAAACTGTCTAGATACCTATTATCTCAACTGCATTAATTACATCATAAGATGTTTATACAGGTTTTTAAAAAATATTCTAGTGTGTTACCTTCACTTCTTCGAGCATGCTTTATGATCAAACATCATCTTTGGCCTTATCTGATGTTATAACCAGGGTAAAAATATACTGCTACTTGCATTATTTCCTCACAGTGATAAATCATAAAGGCAAGAACCATAAGAGGACCCCAATGTAGCTTTGTTTTCTTAACAAACAATCTACTCAAAACACAAATTCCAGGAAGAAAGACTGAAGGATCTGCCCTTAGAGAAGCCGGGCAAGCAAAAAGCAGTCGTCTTCTATCTTGTCACAAATTTTCTCCATGTTGATAAATGTAAATTAAAAAAAACAAACAAACTTCAGTTATTCTGAGTTATTTTTTGTGATAGCGTTTGGCAGTACTGACACTTGGCTTGACTTATGTTAAATCACTCTTGCATAGTCCTACTTTGCTCTGCTCATCTCGTCTTCACGGTTTTTGTTTTCCCCTCTTGGTGTGTCACTGGACTTCTGCATGTCTCGCTCCACATTTACCCGTACTGCTTATGCTGTGGTTTAGATACGATATGTTCCCCCAAAGGTTCATGCACTGGCAGCATGGTCTCTAATGTAATGGTACGAAAGGAAGTGGGACCTTGGAGAAGATGACGAGGTCACTGAAGCATATCCCTTGTGAAGGGATTAACGCTGGTCTCACTGAGTGGGTCAGGTCAGCGGATTCTTCTCAGTAGTGCAGGCTGTTATTAAAAAAAAAAAATGACCTGATCCCTCTTTGTTCTCTTGCTTCTTCTCTTTTCATGGGGCCCCTCTCTTGCACAGGATCTTACCATGTGACACTACCTGTTGTGAGACCCTTACTGAAAGTCAATGCAGGCTCCTTGTACCTCTGAAACCATAAGCCAAAATAAACCTTTCATTTACAAAGTACCCAGACTTAGGCATTCTGTTATAGCAACTCAAAATGGACTAAGACACCTTATTAAAATCAATTACTTTAGGCTACTATCTATAAAATGAAGGCTACATCATAGTCATTTCTGATCCAGATGTCAGGAGTTCAAGATCTGTACAGTCAACTTTCTTTCTTTCTTCCTTCCTTCCTTCCTTCCTTTCCTTCCTTTCCGTCCTTTCCGTCCTTTCCGTCCTTTCCGTCCTTTCCTTCCTTTCCTTCCTTTCCTTCCCTTCCTTCCTTCCTTCCTTCCTTCCTTCCTTCCTTCCTTCCTTCCAGCACCGGGGATTGAACTCACGACCTCACACTTGCCAGGCAGGCACTTAGGCCACTGAGCTAAATCCCCGGCTATTCAACTTTCTTTTACACAGTTTCACTTGTTCACTAGTTTATCTCATAGGCACATCACATACGTGTTCAAAAATGGAAATCTCCCTTTTCTTCCCCAAATCTTTTCATATTTTCATAATACCCTACCTCAATGAATATACCATTTGGTACTCTATCATGCATGTCAGATACATGTGGCAAATCCTGGATTTCTTCCCATTTAATTTCCTACCTATTCTCCTTACAAACACACGTGGAGTTACCACGCATTTTAGAGTCAGTACATGTAGTTACACTCAGTTACCTAACTTTTCTATGTATTTCACGCTACTAGGTCCACTGTGACCACTGTAACAGTCTCCTAACTGGTCTACTTGTTTCTGAATTCCTCTGCCTCCCATATTGTTACTAATAAAATGTAAGTATAATTGTTATGGTTTGAGTCTGGATGTCCCCCTAAAGCCTCACGCAGTCAGGAAGGTGGGCTTATAGAGTCTGTCAATGACCCATGGTCCAAAGCTGTGATTACGGGTATGAGTGCTACACCCAAGTGGGTGTGGCCTACATATAATATGAGGGGCAGAAAGAGTCTTCTCTCCATGCTCCTCCCCTTTTGCTCTGGTCACTTCTGGTATCTGCTGCAGTCGCCATAAACTGCTGCCCCTCAGCCACACCACCTGACTTGGAGCCAGGTGATTATAGACTGAAACCTCCACAAACAGGGAGCTAAATAAACCTTTCATTCTTTCGTTTTGGGTGTCAGGTGTTTTGTCTCAGCAACGAGAGAAAAGTAACCAAGACAGTAATCCTACTTTTAGGACAAAGTACAAAATTCTCTGCCTAACACATAGGCCCTTGATGTTCTGTCCAGACCCTTTTCCTGCAGCTTTATTACTGCCTCCTGTCCTAACAAACTGGGCTCCAACTGTATAAGGTTACTTGTAGGTGCTTAATCTTCCAACCTCCTTTAGGCTTCTATTTTTTCACATACACTGTTCTGAATAAAATACCCTTCTCCACTTAGTAGCTTCTTATTTTTACCTTTCAAAACTCGGCTCAAACCTAAAATTCCCTGGAAATTCATCTTAGACACCCAGTCCGATTTAGCATGTTGGATGTGCCCTCTAAGCCCCATGAGTACTTATAAATATCCTTAGGAATTGCACTGCATTCAACCTCCTGTCTCTATTTTCTTTTACAGCATGAGAAAAATAGGGTAGATGATGGTTCTCGTATAGCTCAATGAAGGAAATGACGCTACCCAATTATACATTGAAGGCTGTAAGAAAGAACTCCCCCTGGCCCAAATAATTGAAAGCATAAACCTAAGAATACCTAGTAGCTTTGAAGTTGGCCACCTTTCTGGTTCATACTTTCATTTTTACCTTCAGGCAAGGAGGCAAAGGTAATTATATAGTTTGGTTTTTAAAGCTTTTTTCTTCAAGCTGATTAGACCTGAAAAATCAGCATAAAGATAACATTCAAATAAGAAATAATCTGCCATAAAATCATTTCACTGTTATCTTTATTTCCAAAACTAAAAGTCATGAAATTCCTCCCTTTTCCTCAAACTCAATCAACACTTAAGAACTTTTTACCACCTCCAAAATATGTCTTCAGTGTTCCGATTTGCTCTTGTTCTACTGCGGTCCTTTCATCTTTTCCTTGGCATTATCACTTCCAGGCTCTGCTCACGCCTACCCTCTGTCCTGGGCAGATATCACCTCTATGTCTTACACTGTTGATGTCTGTCTGTCTTTGTTTTGTTGTTGTTGATGTTTTTCTTTACAAGGCATAAATCTGATTATTCAGTAGTTGAAATTCATACACTGGATTTTCATAAAACGCTCTGCTTTTGCATCACAACCTACTTCAGTCTTATTGCCTGCCACTCCTTTAACTCCAGTGATGTGCAATATCAGGAATCTGCTGTGGTCTTTTCTACCTTCAAGCCTCTTGTTATGCATGGAAAACATAGTCTATCTGTCAGATACCTGCAGTTTTTACTCATTTCCCATGCTCAGTGAAACACTGCTGCACCTAAGAAGCGTTCCTCGATTTCTCCTTGAGGTTAGTCCTACATCCACACTCCTAGAGGATCAGGGACACATCTTCATTACAACTTTAGCTTCATTTTATTATTTTTAAAATGGATTTCCTGCACCATATAAGTGTGTGAAAGAAATTTGTGTCTTTTTATCTGTATATCCCCAAAATGTTCCTTGGAGTTTGGCAAATAGGAGGCCTTTGTGATAAATGTTATCTGAGTGAGGTGAAAGAATGCCCTTTCTTCCCTTCAGATCCTTCCTTAGTAGGAAAGGCAATATGGAGACAACAGGCATGTTTAGACATTGAGTTATGACTGATACAAAGAAGAATTCATCAGCTACACCGATGGCAGCCCTCATTCTCAATACTAAAAGCGAAGCAAAGAAACAGAAGACACACACAGGGGAGGGTGTGGGAATCTGCATGTCATCGTGGCCATGCTGTACACTGCCAAGCTCTGTACAGCATACGCGATCAGTGATGAAATCTGGCAGTATTTTCCCACAGTTTTCTCTCTTATGGCACTTAGCGACTCCTATCTTACACAGCCAATTCCCTATTAAATGTGTTAATAAGAGGAAAAGGAGAGTAGTGATAATCTCAACTTTTTACGACAACCGATCTAGAAATAAATGGTATGAAATGGACTCAATACTCTGGCTACTGTGGTTCAAACGATATGCAGTATTTAAGAATGAATATTCAAGTCTATAAATGACACCAGAATCTTCCCTCATCTCCACTCCTGGGCGTTTCTCTGCGGTCCCTCCAGTGTGCCCCCCCCCCCACCTGTCCCTACTTTGCGCTGGCTTCAGCACCACCGGTAAAGGGCTGAGGCCTGGGAAAGGCTACAGGATCTGAGAAAGGGAGGCCAAGGCGGAAGCCCCAGGGTTTAAGATCAATGTCCTTTCCTTCGTCAAAACACACGTTTTGTTGTTTTTGGTCAACATTAACTCTATAATGGGTCAATGTGCCAAGAGATACTGTTGATTCTAATTACTTATTTGTACCTTCCTCCCATGACAATATAAAGTCCTTTAGGAGACACCCTATTTCTTCTTCAGGTATGTACACTATGTAGAATTCCATAAATAACTAAGTCGAAAAATAATGTAATTTGTACATGTATTCCAATCAAATGTCAGGACTGCAATGGGAAAATATGGTGTGGAAAAATGTGGTGATGAAATTGTCTCTGGAATGCTTTCACCTGCACCTAAGCCTCCATCAGCTCCCTGCATCTAGTCACCCTTAATCCTAGTAATTTACCTGAAAATGTATTTTTTTTTTGTACCATGAATCGAACTCAGGACCTTGCACTTGCCAGGCAGACACCGTGCCACTGAGCTGTATCCTCAGCCCCGAGACGGTGTTCTAAGTAGGCATATGAAAACTCTAATGTGAACACTGATACGTTACAATGTTACAGGGAATGGCACATTTATGGTTTTTGCTACTTAATGCTCTGAAGTACAATAGTAAAAAGCCCTACTTTGGGGATATTTACTATATGTCCAACCACATTTCATTCTCCTGAATAACAGACACCACACAGCTGGACCAGGTTTACTAGACTTCAAGGCCCCCCATTTAATAACCTCCAGCTACTCTCATATGCCCAAGTCATATGAGCTTTCAATACCAAATTTACTAGCAGTTGAAATACAGATTTGCACAGATTGTTAGCTAATAATAATGTAACAATTGATGGACTCAATCAAAAAAATGAATGGAATAGAACCTATTCTCAGTACAAGAAAATGCTTATTTAGGGTAACAGTAACTATTTTAAATTTTAAAAATGCAAAACTCAACTGCAAATAATCAACAACTCCCTGGTAAACATAGTTCCATAGTATGTACTTCACAAAACAAAACTATCAATGATTATTCTTGAGCTGGATGTGTATGTTAATAAACAAATACTTGTATTTTAAAAATGAGTAAACTATCATTTAATATTGGTCAAACTGTGTTTACATGAGGAATATAAATACATTAATTAGTTAAGATTTTGCAGGCATTAGGGCAAAAAATAAAACCAGTCTTTATAGAAATATAATTAGTAAAGCAACATAGACACTGCAGATATAAAGTACCAAAATGCATTCCTTTCCTTTGAAAGGCTGGCACCACAGCTAACATTTCAGGAGTTGAAAATGATCATAGCTGATAAACCTTGAGCACTGCCCAGCATTGTAGAGCTCAGGGGGTCTTGCATTGAGAGTCCTTTTTATGGAGGGAGATGGTGTCTAATTTTGGCCTAGATTATTACCGACATGTAGAAAGCAAGAATCACAAGTTTCCCAGGTAATTTACGGAATATACAGGAGAAATTTTACAGTATATCACTGAACACTGACACAGAAGAAATAATGCAAACAACCAATTCAATTTTTAAGGAAATTTACAGACTTGTACAGAACTGTCTATAACATCTGGTTAGAGAAATACAAGAGAAGGGTAAATATTCCCTTCCTTTGGCATATGAGTGGCCAGCTGCTATTACTATGTCCATTCAGGCCCATGTTACCAGAGATAATTTGTGAGTATCATAAAAACTCAATCGAGTTGGTTTGCAGTGTTTCCTAAAACTCGGCTCATTTTAAGTGCTTTAAGAAGGTCATGTCATAGGACATTAACGTGATCTAAAAGGGTTTGAAACCAAGATTTTTATCTTCCTTTAAAGGGAGAAGGGAACTGTTAGCCCATAAAAACCACGAAAGCAGGAGGGAATAAAAGTTGCGAATGCTGCTTCTACCCACCATGGTGGCTCATGACCTGCCCGGCAGCCTCCACGCCGACATTCTGCAGATAATTGTGGCAGCGTTCCTTGTGTTCCTCCAGTGAACTGCGCTGCTTGTAGCTCCGTCCACAGTAGCTGCACTTGTGAGGTTTTCCCACTGTGAAGAGAACTTGAGGTTAGGATGCTGTCGGTCTCTTACACCTGCCTCCCCCAAAGTGAACAGGTAGCTTTTCATAGGTTGGAGGAAGCGTTTCATTCTTCTCAGACTTAAATCTCTTCCTCTTCCACATTCCAGTCTAGGCGAGCAAAGATAATAAATATCTACAAAGACGAAAAGGCAGCAAGACGACGGGGCAAATCATACCTCCGGCGACAGGGGAAACTGAATCGAACTCATGCTCTGACTGTATTCTGACCTTGAAGGGCTGGTGATCAATTTTTAAGTTATCTGACTCTAAACATGCTTACTCTTACTCAATTATGTCAGCTTTGACTCATGCAAAAGGCAAATCAGAAGCATCCTAAGACACATGATGAGTTGTGGGTTTTTTTTTTTAATTTTTTAGTTCTGTTTTTTGGTAAAGCAGGGAATTTTTCTGAAAAAAAAAAGCTAAAGTGCAACAACTTGAAATGTCATTGTCTAAATAAAAAGAGATTATGCATGGGTACCAAGAAAAGTAAGAGAATTCAAGTGGTGAGGAAATGGTACAAATAAAAGTAGAGTTTCCCTTTTCTTTCTGCCATGGTAGTAACTGTTCACACATGCAAAACTTTAAGGCGGGCAATGTATTTCCCCCATCAGCACTACTTTTACAATGTGAAGATTTAGCCTACTTGGCATTTTGAATCAGGGTTATTAAGCCCTAACATATTTAGTTGCAATGACACTGATATTTTCCAAAAACATATTCAGGAAATGCATTTTTCCCTAATAGCCATGGATCCATTATCCCAGATCTATTAAAATAGGTACTGAGATAGTCCTGTAGAAACTTTAAAAAATTGATTAAGAAAAGAAGAAGAAGAAGAAGAAGAAAAAAATCCTTATTTAAATAGGCATATTTTAATAGATGATTATTCATAAAGATTTCACCAAGCACTTTGGTTCTTGGTTTTAAACGGATACAGGGCAACAAAAATCACCGAGCGGTCTGTGCCAAAGCCCTTGGTCAGAAAACACAGTGTAAACCAGGCCGGTGTCTCTCATGTGACTCCCAGCGGACTCATTCAGAGGCCAGACAGACAGCTCTTTCTCTTCACGGAAGATAGCATCCTTAACTCCAGCCACCTTACAAACCAGAGGGTGACACGGTGACAAGAGAAACTCAAATACTGTAACAAGGAAACGTATTCAAGGCTCCCTAAAAGTTTCACTGTACTGATGAAAAAGAATTAAAATCAGTTATTTCACAATCTTTATTTTTGTCCATGTCTTCCATAAAAGTTACTGGAAGTATGACTAGTCATTTTTTTAAAAAGCAAAATAATTACTTTTTTTAGAACCAAAGATTTCTGGGACATAACTGTGAATACTGTGCATGATTTATATCACTATGTAAGAGCATTAGAAATGTAAGAAAAATATTTTTTGTCCTAAGCAGTGCAAATAGTATAATTTACAAGTAATTATTTTCCAAGTCATGGAGCTACATTATAAAAAAATCCGTTTGCTTCTGGCATTATTATTTTCTAGAAATAGTGGTGAATTTACACTGACTAAGTCTATTAGCCAATTAATACTTATTAAGCACTTACACTGCAGTTAGTAGTCTACTGTAAGAGGGCTCTGTCATCTCCTGGTCTTCCCTAGCATCAGCCCTATCAGAGTCTAACAATGCCTCTGTTATCACTGCGAATATGTTCTCCTGTACCAGTGGTGGTGAACCTATGGCATGCATGTTGTTTTTCTTTTAACACAAAAGATGTTAATGTATGAGTTGTTTTTTCTAAGCTTAAGCCCTAGTTCCAGGTTTAATTGCAGTGTTGGCACTTTGCAATAAATAAGTGGGTTTTGGGCACTTGTCTCTGAAAGGTTCGCCATCACAGTTCCCCTTATTTCTATAAGCAACTTTTTTTCCTTTTCAAATGAACTGAAACCTAGTTCCGCTCCACTCTTGACTCCCAATCTTCTATAAAGTCTCCATTCACCTGATGAAGAAAAGACAGATGATCTATGTTTTACTGTATTCAAGTCATTTTCCAACTACTCTCAGTTTTGAAAGCCATCCCATCTGTTTTATTTCTGCTTCTCCCATTGTGTCACTGATTTATCTTAAAACACCACTCCTTCCTCTTTATCCCATCCTTGTTCTCAGTGAATCCAACAGGGAGGGATCTGAATAACTGCTTTAAAAGTATAACCTCAATTTTCTCACCTCTCCATCTTTATCTTACTCCAACCCAACAACCCATTTTACTCCAACAGCCCAAGCATGTAGGATTCTGGAGGGCAAATTTTCATGATGCCTACTGTTATGCGACTGACAGTCTGAGGAAGATGAGGAAGATGAGTACTTCATAAATATACAGGTGATACACTACAGATTGTGGTAGGTTCTACAAAGCAAAACAAGGGTGCACTAGCATAGGATAGAGAACCTATTTTACTTTGAGAAGTTTGAACAGGAAGGTCTGTCGAGGCAGGACACTTAGGTGATAAAGGAAAAGCAGTGTCAGAAAATTTGGGAATTGGCGGAGCACTAGAGGCAGTATATCAGTACTTCTGCAAAC
>RJWT010009333.1:0-25248 GCA_004365215.1 Cuniculus paca
TTCTTCTCCCTCTTTCTCTCCTCTCCCTCCCTTTTTCTCTCCCTCCTTCCTTCTCTCTCTCCCCACTTTATTTTTATCCCTTAGCATTAATCACTGTTTAACGTACCATCTGTATCATCCGGCTCATACATCAGGCTCTAAGTTAAGTTGCTCTGGACTTCTTATCTATTCCCAATGCCTAGGGAATGCCTACAGTAGGTTCCATTAGGATTTGCAAAATGAATACTTCATGTTAAGAATGTAAGGATTCCCAATTAATAGTACTTTCAAAAAATGCCCCAAAAGATCCCCCTCCATTGTTCTTGCTTCTAAAATTTAATTCTAAAAGAATATTTTCTTAGGTGAAGAATTGTCTCATGAAAATAGCAGTTAAATAGAAAACTGTCTTAACTGTCTTTTTGCTTGTGAGACTCGAATCAACACAGGAAGTCACCTGGAGTAACTAAATGGGCCTCAGAGTCTGTGCCTTTTCTTTTGTTTCATCTTAACTTTCTTAAGTTCCTGTTTTATTCTTTTATTCCTATTGTGTCATCATATGATTTCATTCCACACTTTCAATGACTATGAAATGGAGTCAATTAAAAGTAAATAAAGATAAGTAAATATTGTTAGTGTTTTCTTAAATTCAAGTATAGATAATTAAAACTATTTTTGATTTGCTTTATTATACTTAAAGAAATTGTGAACATTTTAAGGAATGCAGCTTTAATTGTCTGTGAAATTTCAAAAGTTACATGGTAATAATTTTATGATTTGCTAATTGACCTTTTTGTAAAACACATAGATTTTTACTGTGTTTTGTTTGTTTTGAGACAGGATCTTGCTATGTAACCCTGGCTGGGCTCATGACTCACATTCCTCCTGCCTCTGCTTCCTGAGCTCCAGGATCATAGGCGTGGGCCACTGAGCGAACCTTAGTAAAATACTTTGCACGCAAAATATGCCTTCAGTAATGACAGGACCATTTATTTCAACATAGCGCAATCAATTCTCAGTAACATAGCATAGTTTTCCTAATTTGAGGTTGTTCTTAGAAAATTTTGTAGCTTTCCTGGGCTGATAAAACTCTTCTTGAAAATTGTATGCTAAATAAAGATGGTGGAAAAAAATAAATAAATAAAGATGGTGTGGAGTTAGCTGGTTTTTATTAATGGTTTCGGGTACCTCCTAGAAATGCATAAATAAAATGACCAAACGGTCAAATTAGCAAGCTGTCATCTCAAAGTCTGGACTGCCTTTGTAGTATAATTTAAAGTGTGGGATTGTGATGCCTCCTGTCTTGGCTTTGTTGCCTGGGATTGCTTTTGCTATTCTAGGTCTATTCTGGTTCCAGATGAATTTTAGGAATGTTTTCTCTAGATCCGAGAGATATGTTAATGGTGTTTTGATCAGGAATGAGTTAAATCTGTAAACCAGTTTTGGGAGTATGGCCATTTTCACCATGTTGGTTCTTCCTATACATAAGCAAGGGATATCTTTCCATTTTTTAAAATTCCTCTTCAATTTCTTTTTTCAGAGCACTGTAATTTTCAATATATAAATCTTTTACTTCCCTTGTTAGATTAATTTCTAAATATTTCTCTTTTTTTGGATGTTATTGTGAAGTGTGTGGCTTCCCTAATTTCTCTTTCAGTAAATTTGTTGTTTATGGACAGGAATGCTATTGAGTTTTAAGTGCTGACTTTCTACCCACCTACTTTACCGAATTTGCTTATTAAGTCTAGAAGTGTGTCTCTATTGATACGGAGTATTATGTTTACTGATTTGCATATGTTGAACCATCCCTGAATTCCTGGTTTGAACCCCACTTAGTCATGGTATATAATCTTCTGCTGATTTGCTGTATTCTGTTTGCCAGTATTTTATTGAGAATTTTTGCATCTATGCTCATTAACAAGATTGGCCTATTGTACTATTTTTTTGGTTGGATCTTTCACTGGTTTTGGTATCAGAATTATACTTGCCTCCAGGAATTTGTTAAAGACAGTTACTTCCCTTTGAATTTCATTAAAGAGTTTGAAAATTATTGACGTTAAATCTTCTCTAAAATTCTTGTAGAAAAAATTCTTGTAGAATTCAGCTGTGAATTCATAAGGACCTGGGCTCTTGTTTGTTGGCAGATTTTTAATTGTATTTTCAATCTCATTAACTGATATTGGGTTATTTAGAATTTTTATGTCTTCTTGATTCAGCTTTGGAAATTTATATGAATCTAGGAATTGGTCCATTTTTTCTGTGTTTTCCATCCTATGAGAGTAAATATTTTCAAAGTAGTTAATGATGATGCTCTGATTTCCATAAGATCTGTAGTGTTTTCACCCTTTTCATTTCTTACTGCATGAATTTGAGTCTTTTCTTTCCTTTTTTTATAAGTTTGACTAAGGGTTTATCAACTTTATTTATTCTTTCAAAGAACCAACTCTTTGATTCATTAATTCTTTGTATTGTTTTCTTAGTCTCCATTGCATTAATTTCTGCTCCGATTTTTATAACTTCTTCCCTTGTAAGGGCTTTGAGCTTGTCTTGCCTTCTTTTTCTAGAAGCTTGAAGTGCGACTGTAGGTTGTTTATTTGTGCTTGTTCTGTTTTCCTGATGTGAGAATTCACCAATATAAGTTTCCTTCTTTGGACTACAAGGCTGCTATAATAAAATCAGCATGGTTCTGGCAAAAAAAAAAAAAAAAACAGACCTGAAGACAAACGGAACAGAATAGAAGATACAGGCTTTGGCTTTGTCTTTGACAAGGTGGCCCAACAAGTTCACTGAAAGAAAGATAGCCTCTAATAAGTGGTGTTGGAAAAACTGGATTTTCACATGCTGAAGACTTAAACTAGACCCATGCCTATCACCATGCACTAAACTAAAGTCAAAATGGATCAAAGATCTAAATATTAAGAGAGAAACACCTAATCTACTGGAAGAGAGAGTAGGTAGAAATCTCAAGGACATAGGGATAAGCAAAGAGTTCATGAACAAAAATCCAAACTGCACAGGAAGTACTTCAAAGAATCAATAACTGGTACCTCATCTTATTAAAATGTTTTTGCACAGCAAAGGAAATCACCCATGGATTGGGAAAAAATTTTTGCCAACTATCCCTCAGACAAAGGACTTCTATCTAAAATGTATAAAGAATTGAAAAAAAATCAGGCCCCCCAAATTCAAAGACCAAGTCCAAAAACGAGCATATGAGATGAATACACAATTCTCAGATGAAGAGATACAAATGGCAAATAAATACATGAAAATATGTTCAACATCATTGGTCATTTGAGAAATGCAAATCAAAACAACACTGAGATAGCATCTCACTCCAGAAAAAAAGGTTAACATCAAGAAATCAACCAATAACAAATTTTGACAGGGCTGTGGAGATAAAGGAACCCTTCTCCACTGTTGGTAGGAGTGTAGATTGGTGTAACCACTGTGGAAATCAGCATGGAGATCCCTCAAAAAACTAGGATTAGAGGTTCCATTTGACCCCGCTATTTCTCTTCAGAGCATTTTCCTAGAAGATTTGAAAACATCATACCACAGCGATATATGTGCACCCATCTTTATAGCCGCACAATTTGTAATAGCTAGGTCTTAGAAACAACCCAAATGCCCATCAACTGAGGAATGGACAAAAAAGATGTGGTATTTTTATACAATGGAATGCTACTCAGCCATAAAGAAGGATAAACTCAAGGCTCTTATAGGTAAATGAATGCAACTAGAAATCATACTCATAGTGAAATAAATCACACTCGAATTTGTAAACACTATAATCTCACTAGTGTAAGAAACTGAAAGAGTAAATAAGATTCTAAAGTTACATTACATATAGTAAAAGGGAAAGAAACTGCTCAAAGAGAAATTATATTGTTTGATCAATTTTGCATGCCCGTATCTTGTAACTATTTTGAAGATAACAATAGGCAATATACCAATCATTGTTAAATTGTCATCTTGGTTTGAAATCATATATCACTATTGTTTTTTATGCTGTTGTTGTCTTCGTTTTGCTGTTGTTGTTGCTGCTTTTTGTTTCTTTGTTTGCTTCTCGACTTTTCTGTGTTTTTTTTTTCTCTTTAAAATAAAAATAAGTCTGGAATGAATGCTAACCTCTGTGGCGGTGTCAGAGAGACGCAGACCTCAGGCATGCACAAACGAGAGGTCCTGCAAAGCAGGCGTGCAGTAGCATAGCAGAGCTACTGTGCTCAGGCTGGACAGGTCTCCTGTGTTCAGGTCTCCTGGGACCGTGGAACCCACAGTGGGAGCAGCAGGGCGGACAAAGGAGAGATTCCAGACTGCTAGTTACTCCTGAACCATCAAGGAAGGCTCCCCCACCCACAAGGTCATTTAATGTCTCCCCGGCCAAGAGATCATCTCATTGCATTGCCTCCCCACCAAGAACAAGGGTCAGAGTGTGGTAAAACCTGAATAAGAAAATACTGGCCATTCTCCAGGAGGAAATAACATGCACTTGCAAAGAATTACAAGTTTTAATGAAAATGGGCTATCAGCAACCGAGGGAAGAATCTAAGAGTGAAACCGTTCTTTGCACAAGAGAAAGTGGAAGATGTGCTGATTTTCTTGTCCTTTTTTCTTTTTCTTCTTTTTTGTCTTTTTGAGACAGGGTCTCGCTATGCTGTTCGGGCTGCCTCGGGCTCACTTTGTAGCCCAGGCTGGTCTCAAAGTTGCAACTATCATCCTGTCTCAGCCTCCTGAGTGCTGGGATTACAGGAGTGCGCCACCACACCCGGGCCTGATTTTCCAACAAAAGCAGCCACTACATCAATAGATTTCAGTCATGCTGATCACTGTGAGGAACCAAGTGGCCCAGAAAGCTGCACCTGCGGAACACAGCAGTTACCAGATGCCTCTCGTGGCTCTCCCGTTCTCCGCGAGAGCTCTGAACAGGCAGCTGCTGAAACTCTGTCTACACTGTACCCCAGCGGACTCAGAGTGAGGGGAACAGCGCAGGGTGCACAGGAAGGTGAATAATGAGTTAGGCTCTAAGGACCGGCTGCCCTAGCAGAAACTGTCGCTCTCTCCTTCCCACTTTTAAGTTTACTGTAAAGGTTTTGGCAGGACACAAGAAAGAAGAAAGAAAGAAAAAGGAAAGGAAGAAAGAATTATGTATTAAATTGATTCTTTCCTTTCCACGTAAAATAAAAGAAGAGTTCTTCTAAACACTAAAATGCATGATTACATAATCTAATGATTCAGCAGGTTTGCTTATCTTTGATTTGTAATTTCTCATTATATAGAGAGATACACAAAATGGGAAGTAAGATCACTTAGTCTGAAAATTATTTAGCAGCTAGTACAGGAGTGTTAGTAGCTTAGATTCTTTTTTAAACCTCCCATACCCATATACCTCAAAAGATTATGAGATAGTAAAAGGTATTCAAAGATGAAATGTAGGAAATTGTGTTTGATCCTATCGTAAAAAAATCAGGGGCTGGGAACGTAGCTCAGTAGCACAACACCTGCCTGGCAAGTGCAAAGTCATGAGTTTGATCCCCGGTATAAAAAAAAAAATCAAATACTGCTTTACAGTAGATCTCTCATATTATAAGTACTCCTCATTTCTGATGAATGGTTAAAAATGATAATTCAATAACATGTTTAGGTAAATAAACAAATACATCATATATAAATATTAAAAGATAAATGACATAGTTTTTAAATTCTCCAGGATAAGAAATAGTTTAACTATGGTAAACTACTTTTAAATATAAGATGTTTTGTAAAGTATTTTTCAGAATTAATTTAGGCTTACAGAAAATTTGAGCAGATAGGTTGTAGGGTTATCATATTACTAACAATTTGCCTAGTGCGTTATATGCGTTACAATTGGTATCTTTGTTACTTTTCACATTGCTGAGACAAAATACCCAACACCCAGAAGTTAAAGGAGGAAGGGTTTATTTCAGCTCAATTCATAGAGGTTTCTGTTTGCAGTTGGCTAACTCCAAGGCAGGGTGGCATGGGAGAGGGTCGTCATAGAGGAGAAACAGAGGTACAAGCTATAACAATTGATAAACCAATATCAATACATTATTATGAACTAAAATCCAAAATTTGCATTGTACTGTTTATCTTCTATACTTCTTTATGTTCTGACAGATGTATAAGGTCTTGAGTGTAGTCTATCTTAAGTAATGTTCTATGTGAGGTTGCAAAGAAAATGAATTCTGTTGTGGCTGGAGGAAATATTATAGAACTATTCTATCAGATCCTGATGACAATGATACTGTTCTGTTCACTGTGTCTTTACTGGATATCTGCTTGCTGTTTTTTATCTATCAATAACAGATAGAGGAGTAGTGAAAATACCATCCACAGTCCACTTTGTTGTTTATACTTTTGCCTGCTGTAGTATGATGTTCTCACCGTGGTCAGGTGCATACACAGAGTTGTCATGACTTCGCAGACAGCTGAATTTTTCATTATTACATAACATCCTTCACTATCTCCGATAACTTCCTTGTCTGAAGTCTGCTTTTTCTAAAATTACAGTCCCTACTCCAGGTTCCTTTTGATTGGTGTTAGCATGATTTATCTCTGCATTGCTCAACCTTCATCTTCATAATTGAAGTGGATTTCTTGTTAACAGCATATGATTGACCCCTGTATACGATTCTGTCCTTGTCTTTTAATTGACATATTTAGACCATTACACTTAAAGTGACTATTGATAGAGGCGGAACAACATTTCCCACATAGTAGCTGTTTTCTGTTTCTTCTGTTTGTTCTTTATTTTCTTTTCCTTTTTCTTTCTTTGTTACTTTTTTTTTTTTTTGGTCTTCCTCTCACTTTCTGCACTCTCTGATTTTAATCCAACATCTTAGAGGATTTCGTTTTGTCTCCTCTCTTAGCATACAAATACTTTAAAAATTATTCAGAAATTGTTCTAGAGTTTGCAAAAGACATATTTAACTAATCTAAGCACACTTTTAAATGACACTAAACTGCTCACAGGAAGAGCAGGTGACGCCTAATAAACAACCCCCAGAGGTGCTTTCCTGTCCCTTAAAGCGTTCCTGGAATTCAGGTCACTTATTCACAAACCAAATTTATTATTACTATTATTACTGTGCGCCATTATTATTAAATCAGTAAGAAAATTGAAAGATAATCTTTCATTAAAAGATTAAAATTAAAAGATATCTTTATTCATTTTGTAGTGTTTTTCTTTCACATTTATCTGAGATTCTTATCTGTATCATTTTTTTTCTCTCTAAACAACTTTTCTAAACATTTCTTCCAAGACAAATTTACTGATGACAAATTCTCTGTTTTTGCTCGTCTAGGAAATTTTCCTTACTCCTTCACTTCCAGATTATACTTACACTGTAGGTTGGTGGATTTACTTTCAACCTGCTAAATATTTCACTCCATTCTTCATTCAGTTTCTGGGAAGAGTGGTGTAATTCTTATCCTTCTTCTCTACAGATAAAGTACAGCTCTTCCTCCAGCTTCTTTTTAGATTTTTTTTTGCCTCATTATCTGCAATTTGAGTGTGACATGCCTACACTCAGTTTTTATTTGTATTTATCCTGCTTTGTGTTCTCTGAGCTTTCTAGAGCTATAGTTTGTGTCTGTCAGTTTAGAAAATTCTCAGCCAGTATCACTTTTAATACCTTTTTTCTCTTTTCTTCCCCAATGGTATGTCCATTACTTTCATGTAATGCCTTTTCTAATTGTCCCATGCTTCTTGGACATTTTTTTTTTAAATTCTGTTTCTGCTTACATTTAAGTTCAGGAAGTTTTTATGGACAAATATTTAAGCTCACTGATTCTCTGTCAGATGTCAAAAGCATCCCTCATGTGCACTCGTGTTTATAGCAGTACAATTTGTAATAGCGAAATCTTGGAAACAACCCAAATGTCCATTAACTGAGGAATGAATTAAAAAGATGTGATCTTTTTATACAATGGAGTACTTACTACTCAGTCATAAAGAAGGATACACTCGAGACTTTTACAGGCCATACTCATAAGTGAAATAAATTAGACTCACATGTGTAAGCATCATATTGTCTCCTTTATGTGAGAAGTTGAAAGAGAACAGATGTTGTGAAATGGAAAGAAATTATTCAAAAGGGAAAAGGAACTACGATGCGCGAAAGGGGAAAGAACAGTAGGGAAAAGGAAAAAAAACCACAAGCCAGTTATATAATTAGTGTCTCTTAGTTTATTAAAGAGGAAGGTTTGTGCTAACATATATTGGAGAAATTCTTATGCTCAAATCTTGTACCCTGACCAACTACTTTAAAGATGACAACATGTAATGTATTAACTATTGTTATTCTCCTATTGTTATGAAATTTTGTTTTACTTTTTTCCATAAAATAAAATAAATTTATTTTTTAAAAAAAGCATCCCTCTTTTCTGTTGCAGCAGTGTTTTTTAATTTTGACTCTTAACAGTTTCCATTGTTTATCTATACTACACATATCTGTTCTTGCATATTGTCCACTTTTTGACATAGCTTTCTTAGCATATTAATCACAGAGGTCTTAAATGTCTGGACTAAGACTTCAAAAATCCTTGCCATATCTGACCCTGGCTCAAAGGAGGACTTTGACTTTTCAAAGATGTTTCCGTTTTCTTGCCTTGGGGCCTATCTTATGCTTGTTTGTTGAAAGCTAGTCATAATTATCGGATACTAGGACATGAAAAACAGGCCTTTAGTTTTTATGTTTACCTGGGTGAAAGTTAGGCTGCAGCTGTTGTATATTAGTTAGTTTCCCATTACTAGAAATACTGTACCCGACACTCCCAACCTAAATGAGGAAAGCTTTGTTTTGGATCACAGTTTCAGAGGGTTCAGCCCATGGTCAGCCATGACCAGGTAGAAGAAAACTGCTCACCTCACGGAGGCCAGGAAGTAGAAAGTGAGGAGCCAGGGATGAGACTAAATTTAAGCTATATTCCCAGTGACCCAGCCCTTCTCTCCAGGCCCCATCTTTAAATGTGAGATTCTGGGGGCACATTTTAGAACAAAACCTTGACACACAGGTATATACTGCAATCTTCTCTGACATCCTTTTTGGTCCCCCTATGGTCTTTGAGTTTTCTTAGAAATTTTTCCTTAAACGCAGGCTGTTTATTGGCACTGTCTTGGTTGTAATCCACTGTTGTTACAGTATAGCACTGTTAATGAGGTTGCAGGTACTGGAGAGTGGATATATTCTAATTGTCCAGAATCGCTGATCGATGACCTTCAGAAGCAGCTCTACTCCCAACTCCCATTTTTATGCTATTTTCACCACATCTTCTTTACTCAGAATTAGACTTTCAAGGAATGTTGTGGCCAATTTGTTCAACTTATCTAGATCACTGAAGATTTCTCCATTTCCTCTAAATCTGTTTCACTTTTAATTCCAGATCCTTTTTTTATTTCTTATTAACATATTAAATACATGATAATAGGGCTTAGTGTGATACTTCCTTACATGCATTCAGCAGTCACTCATCAAATCCAACCTGAGAAATGAAAATTTTCCACCCTTTCTTCCTCCCTGCATCTTTCTCAATCTGCAGTAATCACTATTGTATTTTTCTTTAAGTTCTGCATGTGGAAGAGAATATGAGCTACTTACTCTGTGTTTGGCTTACTTAATATAATGTCCTCCAATTTCACTCACCTTGATACACATAACAGGATTTCATTCTTAATTACGGCAGAAAAATACTCCACTGTGTATGTGTATCACATTACCTTTAATCATTCATCTGTTGATGGTCCCTAGGTTGATTTCATAACTTAGCTATTGTGAATAGTTCTGCCATAAACGCAGACATGAACGTGTTTCTTTGGTGCACTGATTTCATTTCTTTTAGATATATAACCAAGAGTAGGATAGCTGGATCTTATAACAGTCCCATTTTTAGTCTTTTGAGGAACATTCATACTGTTTTCTACAATTCCAGCCTTAGGTACTTTCTTGGACTGGAACAAAATACCCAACAACTGTAAGTTAAAGGAGGAAAGGTTTATTTTAGCCTGTAGTGTTTAAACGTTTCAGTCCATAGTCGGCTGGCTTCAAGGCAAGGCAGTATCACAGAGGAGAAACGATCCATGATGTGGCATGGCAGGCAGGAAAGCAATGAACAGCAAACCCTCCTTTCCCTTTTTAGCCATTCAAGCCATTAGCCTATTGGTTAGTGTCCCCCACTCCCAGGATGGGCCTTCCCATTCTCCATACCCAGAACTATGCTAAGCCAATCAAACCAATCAGTGGACTAATCCAGAATCCTATACTTAAATCCAGTTCACACAACCATGATCCAATCATTTCTCAAAAGCCTCAACCATGAGTGCATGAAACTCTGAGCAGACATCTAGATACAACCTAGAACAGTGCCTATACTGATTTATAGCTCCATCAACACTTTCAATGATGGTAATTTTTTTGATATTTTTGCCCATGGCCTTTCTATCCAGGATGAGATGCAATGTTGTTGTAGTTTTTATTTGCATTTCCCTCATAGTGAAAAATCTTAAGCTTTTTTTTTTATAAAAACCAATTCAAAATGGACCAAAAAACCTAAATGTGAGACTGGAAATTGTCAAATGACTAGAAGAAAACATAGGGAAAATGCTTGCAGGCATTGGTATGCAAAAAGTTGACAAGTGGAATTACATCAAACTAAAAGGGAGGTGAAAACAATAAATGCAGACAAAACACATAGAATGGGAGAAAATATTTGACAACTTTTCATATGACAGACTTAATATTCAGGATGTATAAAGCCCTCAACTTTATATATAATAAAAGAATGATAGTCCAGTTTACAAATAGGTAAATTATCGAATATACACTTCTCAAAAGAAGAAATACAACCAGAAAAGCACCTTTAACTTTCTCCTGCGGTCTTTTCCTGGCCTCCACCTCTGTGCCAGCTGTCTGGGACAGGAGTCCGGCCCTGGGCCACTGGGCCTTTTTTTTCTGCACTTTCTTACTCTTAACTGTCAACCATCTCTAGCTTGTAATTTAACACGAGGGAGAGGAGACTCTGCCTTCCACTTGGACACTGAGGGGCCAGCATCTTTGGGTAAGTTATCCTTGGCTTAGTGTCTCGGGGAAAAGACAAGGCAGCCGCCTCCCTCAGTTAGGTTCCCAGCATTAGGGAACTCAAAATCTTCCTGAGTTGCTCAGTTCACCCCTTCCCTTAAGTGAACAGGCCTGGCTTTTTTAATTCTGTAAATGAAGTGGGTCGCCGCCCTTCCACCTGCCACTGGACAGTGCAGCTTAAGAACCTGAGTGATGCTGAGAGAGCGACTTCTTTCCAGGAAGCCTTGCCTTTGAGCAGACCTTACTGTTTCTCCTCCTCCTTGTGAGCTGGACTGGCAGGGCTCAGTGAAATGCTGCTTCTGCAGAGCCCTTCTATAAACTCAGCAGAGGACAGAATTCAGCACTTGTCCATTCTGGGCTTGTGTGTCCTCAGCTATCCCTACAGGGACCTAAAGCAGGGACTCCCCACCGCTGCACCCCAAGGGCTAGGATCTGAAGCTGCCTGTCCAGCAAGACTTTCTCCAAGGAGAGAAGCAGTGTCCAGCCCTCACACCTGAGTCCGGACAGCTGCAAAGTGCTCCAGGCAAGCAAACTTCTGAGTTAGTTATTCTCACTGAATTATTCTTTTGTAATTTAAATTCAAATGCTGCCAGTAGCTGCATACTGGGCAGTACAGCAACAGCGCGGGGTTTCTCAAATTCTAGGTCGGGATGTCAGAATCCTCCACTGTCACCCACTGCTCCAGAGACGCTTACTAATAAGAGAGCTTGACAAGTATTGATCTGGAATACAATTCGCAAGCCTGCCTCCACGTGAGAGTCTCCTGGAGGAAGTCTGCAGAGAAATAATTCCTGAGTTACAGCCAGGAGATTCTGGTATGGAGAGAAAGAAAGTGGAGGAGAATGGGAGAAATGGGGCCGGAGGAGGAGAGGGAAAGAGGAAGGAAGGAGGGAAAAAGGGAGGGAAAGAGGAAAGGAGAGAGGAAGAAAAGAAGGAAGGAAGGGAGGAAAGGAGCAAAGGAGAGAGGGAGGGCAGGCTGGCAGGCCACCTCCCCGGAGGACCTCGATTGGCACAGGGGCCCTTCCTGCTTTGCGGGTCACAGGGCAGGGTCCCAGGGCGCGCCCTGACCCCGGAGCGCTCCAGCTCCTTCCTGGACGGGGTGAAGTCTCGGGCCCAGTCGAGGTGCTGCAGCAGGGCTCGGCCAGCGCCCTGAGTACCTTGGGCCTTGAACTTCTCAATCCGCCGACCTGCAGCTAAAAAGCCCAGTCGAGGCTCCGCGCCCAGAGGCAAGGGGACAGCGGGTGCAGACGGGCGGAAACTGAAAGTGAAATCTGGGCTGCAGGAGGACCACACGCAGGGCCAGGCTCCGGGACACTGGTTTAAGGGAGGGAGGGCGGCCTAGAGCTTAAATTACCAGGAAAAATACTTACTACCAAATGAAACAAAAGTAGTAACATTAAAAAGACGAATGAACGCAGTTTAATAAAATTCCAGTGGAGATAATACTCGGTTTTACTTAAAAGTAGTTTGAAACAGAAGAGTTTTTAAAGTTTTTGCCATAGAAATGATAAATATTTGAGCAGGTCAGTATATTTAACCTGATTTAAACATCATGCAATGTATGCATTTTTTCCAAAACATATTTACCCCCCCATAGGATGTTTTATGTTTTTATGTGCCAGATAAAAAAGAAATTTAATAATTTTTTTAAAGGAAAGGAAGAATAATAAAGAAAGTAAAATTTAAAAAAAGTTTGAAACCTAGGTTTGTGCTATAAAACTTGCAAAAAAAAGTACTAACGTGATAACACTTTTCTTTTCCACAAAAATTTCATTTATTTAAAGGAAGGAGAAGTGGGATGTGATGGCCCCTGCCTGTCATCCCAGCACTTGGGAGGCTGAGGCAGGAGGGTTGGTGCCAATTGAAGACCAGCCTGGGCTATAAAGTGAGTTCAAGGCCAGCTCGAACTGCATAGGGAGACCCTGTCTCAAAATAAATAAATACATAAATACATAAATAAATAAAAGTTTAAAAAACAAAGGAAGTAGACTGCGACTTAAAGATGGTGCAGCATTGCCAGTGCACACTGAAAGCAGATCTCGGGCTTTCGAGAGGCACCTGAGCCCGGCACGGTGGAGCCCACTCGTCCACAGGCGATTGCTGACTCCTCCATGTGTGATCAGATTGCAGCTCCTCAACTCTGTGCTTAACCTCAGCGCATTCTTTCAGCCCAGGGCGACCTCAGAAGGACTATCAGTACTCCCTGCTGGAGGCTGCAGTAAAATCATTCGCGACTTGTGAAGGCCAGGCATTCCCTTCCTATCAGTATGCTACTATAGGTTTGGGTTGGTTTTGCTTACTTTTAATTAAAATGGGAAAACTTCGGATTTCTTGGCTAACACCTGATGCCGGAGCTGTATCCTGTGATAGCTTCCCTAGATGTTCCCGGATGTCTCCTGGCTCTTTGCCCTTTGGAATCCCTGATAGCTCCTCTTAGCAGCTCTACCCATTTGACTCTTACACTTAACCTCTGAGCAACAGCTTTCTGCTGGGCTTAAACTTTCTTGAAGTGCAAAGCTATTATTTTCATTGAATAGTGTCCCTCTGCCTATGTTTAAATATCCTCTAATGTCTCTTCCTCACCTCCACCCCCTTGGAAGATGTTTTCTTACCAACAGCGTGTTTCGAGTTTTGTTTTTAAGCACGTATAACATCAAATAGTATCTACCTTAGTAAAGTTTATTGCCCTATTTTGAAGTTATTTCTGTTTTCAGTTAAATTGCCCATGATAATTTCAAATAAGATGCTTTGCAGATAGTTGTATATTAAGTATGCACTGCAAGAACACCTAAAGAACAATGCTTGGATGTTTGAGTGTTTGCCTCAACAAGGAATGGTGATTTCAGATAAAGTTTATTCAACACACAACCAAAAACAGCTACCACTATAACATAAAATTTGGAGGGAAAAGACCAGATTGTCTTGAATTCTGTCCCAGAGAGGATATTCCCAATGATCAATGTGCAAAATAGGAATCTAAATGGCATGGTGGAAAGACCGTGATAAAATTTCATCTGTGCAGGTTTTTTTCTCTGTTCTAGCTCATGTAAGCAGAAAGGTGAGCTCTATTCATTGTACTTTTCTGAATGTTATCATATGGAAAACTCCGATTCTTGGTTATTTGTGGACTGGGTTCTTTTCTTCATAGAGGAAGTCAGTGTAGCAGCGCTGTCAGGTGGGCCTCTCTGCAAGGATGGGAAGCTTCTGCTCTCTGCTTTGTACAGCGTCCTGGCACTGGCCGCATGCAGCTACTGAGCCCTTGAAATGAACTTAAGATGGCCAAGGAACTCACATTTTTTTCTTTTACTTGATTTAGTTAATTTTACTGAAAACTTGGTTATTGCACAGCAAAGATATATGATAAGCTGCCTCACATCCCTCTGGCAAACAGCACTGTGCAGTGGCATGCCGCTGCTGCTATTTGATTTGGCGAGATTCATGAAGTGTATGTTTTTTTCTCATCTGCTTTTTTGAAGTCATAACGGTACGGAGAGTCAGGAACTATTTGTTTTTGTGCTGGGAATTGAACCCAGGGCCTGGTACGTGCCATTAATCTACACCCCTAGCCAAGATTCATGCACTGTTTAAATCGATGCCTACTATGGAGGTCCTGCTGATGAAAAGAGAAAGGAAAGTGCTTTTACGCCAGGTTTCCTGAATATGTGGCCACAATCCAACCTGTTTATATGCTCAAATTCATGTCTGAAATGAGTTTTTTAAAGCACTTAATAGTTCTGAAAGACAGAGGAGGCTTTGGCATTTGATTGTCACAGTACACAGGGGGCATAAACAGAGTTCTAACCCCAAAATCTTTTCACTGAACCCATCCACCTCCACAGGAGAATTTTCATATAGTGTAACAAAAATTGAATCTAGATCTCGGACAAAGTTAGATTTCCAAGTTCTAAAGAAAAAGCTGGTTTTTGAAATCGTATGTTAGTGACTTAAAAAGTTTGTTAGTAGAATAAATGAACATAATAAATAATTGCATGATGTTCAACCATCTGCAAGAAGAAATCTTAGTGTATTTTTGATTAATAAATATTGTGCATTAAGAAAAATTTGTTCACACATTCGCTGCTTCTCAAATTGTGTCATTTTTGTTTCTTCTATTTCAGAAGCGCTGGACCAGCACAGCGAGTGTGAAGTAAACCAGCTCTTTCTTGGACAGTGCTGAAACCATGGGCAATAATGGAACAGACCTGGACATTGGCTCCCTCTCCTCTTTCATAGCAATACTTTTGTTTGGATCAAATTTTGTGCCACTTAAAAAATACGATACTGGGGCAGGGGGAAAAAAAAAGAAAAAAAATACGATACTGGCTATGGTAATCACTTTTTCTTCAGTGTTAGCTTGTAATTAATTCCAAGAGTCTTTCCTCTATCTTTTTAAAATGATGGGTTTAAAAATGAATTTTGGCATTCTGGTGCCTAGTGAATAGAGCTCAGCATAGATCAGCATTGGATAAGACCCAAGCCAGTCCATCTGAGAGGTCGTCAGCACAGGGCAACCCTGAAGTTTATGCTTAGAGGAAAAGCTGAGGTTGGTACTGTCAGGAAACTTCTTTTTTTTTTTTTTTACCATATCTGCTATGTTAGCAAAATAAATAACTTGCAGTCAGTTGTGCTAATAACACTTGTTTTGAAAACACAAACTGATGCCTTATAAAACAATGTGAGCATAACCCGAATTTTGAGCTTGCGTACGTGCAGTTGTGCCCCTAAGAAAACACTGGGTGAGCACAGAATACAGCCCATAGAATAAGGTGGGTAATGATATCCAAAGCGCCCACCCATGTGTGTGCACACACGCACGCAGGCACGCAGGCACGTGCACGCACATCCCAGACACCTTCCTCAGTGCACCGCATGTGCTGCACATCACTCCCACCCACATCCGGAACCAGAACCTCGATCCATCTACTTCATAAAATTCCAAAAGCTCTACCTCCCCCATGCTTGGGTCCAGAAGCAAAGCTCAGGCCTTTCTCAAGCAAAAATGCCCTATTTACTGCAGCATTCAGACGTTAAAATGTGCTATCATTTTCATTAGGTTACTGCTTTTTAAAAGACACATTACTGATGAATATTTAGGTGGTTTTTTTTCTCAAGCCCCATCTTCCCTGTTAACTTTGTGGTTTTTTTTTTTTTTTTTTGCATGGTTTTGCACTGTGTGGTGAGTTTTAGGGATGCATGTGTACAGCAAGGCAAAACTGACTGTGAGGTGACTTAAGAAAGACGTAAATACAAGAGTTATTTTTATCCATCTGCCCTCCACAGCAAAGCCAGAAGGAACTGGACATATTATGGTGAATATTTATTGAGAACTAAGTTCCCGTTGCCATTGGTTTTATGTCTTTATACTGCTTAAACAATCGAATTACAGATCACTTTCCTCTAGAGGCTTTCTGCTCTTTTCCTTTGGACTTGGGACAGGAATGGAAATTACTACAAACACAACAAATGGGGACAGAGGGTGTGGCTTTCAGGTGCAAGCTGACAACCAGCTGTGTGCTGTGATGATCAACCTGTCTTCCTCCCTTCCGTAGGACCTTAGACCCGGGGCCTGGGGTCCAGCCGTACTTACCACTCAGCTACACCCCTGGTCCTGCCTAAGCAAAGCTCGCCCGCTCTTTCATTGGCAGTTTGTAAAATGAAAGCTATGTAACGTTAAGTTCTTTCTCATCTCTGTAATGCTATTTTGTTGCTCAGAGGTTAGGAGCCAGTTTTGTTCTCTACTATGCAAGTGAGTCACAATAGGCAAAACTCTTCCGGAGTTAGAGTCCAAGGCGGTACAGTGAGTTATAGCTGTCTCAGTGTTTCTTTCAATGTCAACTACTTCATCATTGTGCTCTGCAAGACCTCCCTGGTGCAGAAGCCTCTGAACGGTCCAGATGCCTCTCCTGTCCCCAGGTGCTCTTCAGGTAGCTGACGAAGAGCAGCACCTCGAGCTTGGGAAGCTGCATAGCTCAGGTTTGGGACCACAAACAGCGAACCCTGCTGTGTGAGCCCTGTATGCGGCCGTAACTTTGTTTGTACTGAGCCATCCCAAGTTGGCATAAATGATTTGCAAAGGTTTCAGTCGCGGTGTGTTACTGTGAAGTTCATGATGCCTCTCCCACGTGTGTGTGTGTGTGTGTGTACCAAGTGTGACATCTTAATAGAAATATAGAGTTGGTTCTGCCAACACAGACAGAAAATCCTGAATTTGTCTGATAGGTGGGGTAAAAGAATATTAAACAGCAATGCCCAGTGCATAGACTTTGGAGTCAAACAACCTAGTTTTAAATATCAGTTTTATAGAGCAATGGTTATTAGAATAAGTTTCTTACTCTCAGATTCATTTGCCCTACCTTTGAGGTAGGGTTAATTATGGTGCAGAGGAGTAGTAAGAAAGTGAGCAAAGGCCTGGTGTGTAGGCATTTGATGAACTGTGGCCTTCCCCACAGTAACACCTCATCACTAGTCCTAAGAACAAATTTACTCAGACCAATTTGAACGCCTGACTCCAAGTTCTTCTATTTCCAGGAATGTTTCTTCAGTGGGTGCTTTGTGCTGCCGTTCGGCTTGTTGCCTTAGTGGTCAACCTGATGCTCTATTGCCCTAGGTTTTGGCCTTTTGCAATGCTTGGAGGCTGCATTTGGGCAACAGGTGATGTGTGATCTAATTTTCTATGTAGCCCTTTCATATAATGATCAAAATAACTGATTTGCAATACGGAGAAACCGCACAGTCAGCAAATCTGAATAATTCTTTGTCATAGATAATAAAGTTAACTACTTTATTTCTTCCTTGCAAACCCTATTTTTGGTACATTTCTTGATTAGTTCCTTTTAATGGTTTCTAAGTTCCTGATAGAAAATTATTATGGTCAAAATATTTCAGTGTTTCTTTTTAAGTGTAACTATATGCTATGTTACATGTTCTGGCCCTTCTTCCCCAAGCATGTTTTATCAGAAAATATTTATTAAATAGTAATCTCTATCCTTGTCATTTTTAGGATTTGTGCTTAAAAGTAGGTGACTCAATTGTGTAATCAAGAATATTGATAACAGAAAAACAAACAAAAATCTTTCCTCTATTGCTTTCATGTACCTGAAATGATATGTCAAGAGTTTATATATTTTCTTGGCCAATCAGAAATGGTTCCCTTCTCCAAAAATATTCACCCCGCAAGAGCTTTTTCTTTTTAACAAAGAATCAAGGATCTTTAGAGATAGTTTTGTTAAAAACAAGTAAGTTTTAAGATGTTAAAAATTCATTTTACCCCTTGATTTGAATCTTTAAGAGATTAAATCGCTCATGAGTTAGTGACCGAAAGAGCTAACCTTTAAATGACTGCTAGAATTTACAGTCTCATACCTCATAAATACCTCTGATTTGTAATTATCATGCCTGATGGGAAACAGAACAGAACCTAATGTGAGAGGAACAGAACCAACCCATCCATCCCCATCCTGTAGACTTTTTTTTTCAGTACTAGAATTTGAACCCAGGACTATATCCTGAAATTCTTTTTGTTGTTGTTGTTGTTTTGGGACTAAGTCTTGCTAATTTGATAAATTGTCCAGATTAGTCTCAAACTTGTGATGCTCCTTCCTTGATCTTTCAGAGTTTGGGATTAGAGGCGTGGACCACCAAGCCTGGCTGCTGCAGAAGGTTCCACCAGGAACCACTGGGGAGGAACCCATGTGAGGCTGCTACCTCGTGAATGCCACAGGTCACAGGCACAGATGGGGTACGGGGACCCAGAGCAGGAGGAGGGGCCAGTGATGTGGGGACTTTGTTGTAGATGATAAAGAGGGTGGTGGTGTTGACCCCAGTGAGGACTTGGGAAAAGGGCATGCTGAGAAGGGAAAATGATGAATTCCACTTAGGACCTTCTGGATGTTCCCTCCACAGAAGGCGTCCACCTACAGATTTCCAGCAGCTGTGTGCAGCATCCCACTGAAACTCCAGTAGGTCCAAGCAGGAGCTGCTGCCCTGGGAGCTCCTTTCTCTGGTTGACAGCTGAAATCATGAAATTAGGTCAAGTGCCTGAAGAAGAGCTAGCAGAGGAGCATGTTCTGGGGAAATCCCCAGAGGAGCATCAACCTAGAAAGTACGGTGAGAAGGAGCAGTCAGTACAAAGCCACAGGGAAATATGGGAGGAAAGGGAAAAGTTTTGCAGGTCCGAAGAAAAACATTCATAAGAAGAGGCTACAGGGCCAGGCTAGGCTGCTAAGGGGTTAGGAATTATAAAAAACAAAACAAAACAACACAAACCCAATCATGAGCTGGACTTGGGGGCGCGCACCTGTCCTCCCAGCTGGTTAGGGACTGAGGTGGGAGAACTGCTTGAGCCCAAGAGTTCCAAGCCATCCTGACCAACACAGTAATCCCCACCTTAAGAGAGCAAGAACAGCAATAAAATTACCTTAAAAACAATCATGGATTAGGAACCTAGTGACCCTGAAGAACACACGGTAATTAATGTGAAAGTCTCAAAGACAAACCAGTGAGTGCGGAATAGTGAATTCTGGGGCCATATTGGAGCCAAAGGCTTCTGACAGCTGTTGGCCCCAGTTTGAATCTAAGGGGGTGTCACTCTGATTTCACCACCAACAGCTTCTGCGAAGAGTCCTGCGATAGAGACGTACATTGAGGAGGATGGCACCTGTGCAGTTAGAAGCTGATTCAGCTTCTTCCTCTGTAGGATTTTTCCCTTAACCTAACTTGTTAGCTATCATCATCATAAATTTGATGCCAAAAATGATTATTTTATTTTAAAAATGAGTAACTATACAAAATTTGTTCAGATTCCATGAGATTCAGTTAGCTTAACAATATACATACTTTCTGTACTAGAAATAACAGTTCTTCCATATATAGCATCTACAGGGGACATTGCTGTTGTCCTAATTATCAAAACCATTGGTTTAGGCCTTGGAATCCTAATCTGGGGGTCATTTAATGCTGTAACTGGCTGGGCAAGCTCAAGGTAACATGGTCAAACTTTCAGCTAAATTCTCTGTACCCATGACTAATGTATGAAAACTACTAAGGATTGGGCTAGATGCAAAGAATGAGATTACAGCTGGTAAAATATACATATAAATGTAACAACTTTAGTTATTATTTGTCCTAAATTCTTCAAAAGTGTCCTAAGGATTTTATCAAGATGTAGCAAAAAAAAATCAAATCAAAGCCAATAATGTTTCAAAGAATTATATCTAGGAAACACAGAAGGAGAAAGAAACGAATGCGATGTTTATTTTCCTTTTCTATTGTGTAAGTGTTTACTGGGCACGATATATACATTATTCTCATCTCATTTGCACAACTTACTGTATATATGCAAGGTAAGTGCTGCACTGTAAGAGAGCTGGTACTCAAAGAGGTCAGTTTCTAGAAGTTTCTCAGAGCTAGGAATTCAGAACTCAGACCCCATTTCCAATTCTAAAGTGAGTAAGCATCCCTTCTTGCATGATCAGCATCTGTAGCCCACTCTTCTCACTGTGTTTATAGAGTTTTATTAAAACACAGCTATGCCCATCCCTTTTGGTATTGGCTATGGCTGCTTTTCCTCTGTCCTGGCAGAGCTGAGTAACTGCAAGATAATGTCAGGCTCACAGAGCCTAACATACTCTCTGGTCCTTTAAGTAAATGTTTGCAAACCCCAGGTCTAGAGTTGTGCTATCCACTAGAGTACCCACAAACCACAGGTGGCTATTGATATCGAAACTAAATTAATTAAAATTTGATAACATGAAGCATGGAGTCTTTCAGCTGTACTAGCCACAGTCCAAGGTCTTAGTAGCCATATGTGAGTGGAGGCTACCTGTCTTATGTCACTTTCTCATTGCTGGAACAAAATACCTGAGATTCACAAGTTAAAGGAGGAGAGATTTATTTTGGCTCACAGTTTGTAGATTTCAGTCCATAGTTGGGTGGTTCCAGAAACAGTCGGTGGCAGGGCTGACAGGAAAAGTAGCAGCAAGAGTTATCTTCCCTTTCCCATTTTATTCCATTCAGGCTAAATGTCTCTTGGTTGCTGTCAGTCACACCCAGGATGGGTTTTCTGTCTTTGGTAAATCCATCATCCACACCCAGAACTATGCTAAACCAGTCAGTGGACTGACCCAGGATCACACCTGTGGTCCAGTCACTCCCAAAAGCCCCACCTGGGAGTTCTGGAGGTTTCGAGTGGTGTAGGTGCAGAAGTAGAACAACCTAGACATTATGGATAGGTCCCTTGAGCTGTGTACCCTCAGCTAGCATGAAGACCAGCACCCTAGTCAAGCTTGGGAAATGAGTAGGATGGACCTTACTTCACTTTTTGGGGCTTCTCTTCCCCTCGAAAGCATTATGACCTCCCCAAATGAATTTGCTTTCCTTCAATATACATGTTCCTTCCTTTCCTTTCCCACTGAGTAACTGTAACTTTTACAAATACTACCTGCTTTTTCTTCTTGCCTCTCATTCTCTTGTTCCAGATGGTTGTTAGTGATTCTTTGTAGTGATCATGACAATGTCAAAGCATGAAAAAAGTTTAATGTCCAATAATAGAAATAGAAGGTATTTTAAGGCATGTTTCAAATACTATACAATAGCCAAGTGCATAGCTCAGTAGTACAGCACTTGCCTAGCATGTGTGAAGCCCTGAGTTTGACACCCATGACACAAACAATAGATAAATAAATAAATTAATTAATTAAATAAAATTTAAAAATTAAAAAATCTTACAGAGTTTTACCCACTTTTTTAGTATTCACCTCACCATTTGAACTTTATTTTTCTCCCTCCTTCTTTAGTCTTAAGAGAAAAGAGGCACTCACAATTAAATACTTTCATAAATATTAACCTATGTCTTGATTACTTTTTCTTGTTGCTGAGACAAACACCTGACACCCAAAATTAGGGAAGAAAAGGTTTATTTAGTTTACAGTTTCTGGAGATTTCAGTCCATAATCAGCTGGCTCCAAGGCAGGGTGGCATGGCACTGGGGCAGCACCTCAAGGCAGCAGCCAGAGCAAAAGGAGAAAAATGCAAGCCTCTTCGCTTCCCATATATTGTACACAGCCCATCACCCCTGCCCCCTTTCAGGGTGGGTGTAGCACTCACAAAATGACCTTGCCCTCCTTTGCACAGGATGAGAACATTTACAAAGTAAGAACCCTGGCTCCCTGCTGAGTCTCTTAAAAGTTCTGACCTAGAAGGTAACTGCTTGTTCTCTACGCCCAGGATGCAGAGCTGCTGAGTTACTTAGTTAAGCATTTAGACTTCTTAAGTTGACACAATGTATAAACCATAACAACCTACCTAATGTTTATAACAACCTATACAATAAGTACAGTTATTTCTCCATTTTCTCCATTTTTAATATGGAAATTTGAGCCACATTTAAGTAAGTTATCCAAAGTTAAAATTAGTAATTGTGAGACCTAGGATTTGAACCAAGAAATATGACTCCAAGTTCATGCCCTTAAGCACTATAATATGACATTTCGGCGATACCTAATTTGATGGGACCGAATTTCCAGGTTTGGCTGGTTTGGAATAGATGCTGAAGAAGTATCAAAGCCAGTGCTGAATTACACTGGAGCTGGGCTATCAGTAATAAGGTATGTAACTATTCTTAACCTTTTAGCTATCCTTCCAAACAAAATTTAGAGTGCTTTTAAAAATTCTGAGATCTTTACATTTTTTTCTAAACGTATATTTTATAAAATCTATATGATTTTTCCTCAAATTTTTAATTTACAATGACAGACCAGTGTTATAGGACAAAATAACAAGCATGGGACAGGAGGCCGAGCTTTAGTTCTCAAAAGCTCTGAATCACCGGGAAAATCAACCCAGTACTGCTGTAGTGAAACAGTGGGTTTGAAATCCAAGAAGACTGCTCAGTGGCTCACTGGAGTCCACACACACACAGCCCTAAAACACACACACACGCACACACACACACACACACACACACACACACACACACGATGACAATTTAGATTCAAAGCCCAGCAACAGTAATGAGAGTTTGGCATGCTACTCAGAATGACGCACAGTTTAAAACTTATGAGGTATTTGCTTCGGAAATGAACAGTTCACGTTTGACCACAGGTGAATGAAATCGGGCAATGAGCCCTGCACTAAGGGTTTGCTCCTGTACTCACCCTGTCCTCAGCTTCTACTGTGCATTCCCTGCTCTTTCCCTTCACCTCCCCCCACGACCCCTCTGCCACCTGCAAACCACACACTCTTGAATGCCTGTTTTTGGATGTATCTGTGACCAGTCCTCCTGCACCATAGGAATGAGAATGGAAATGACTGTGTGCTGGTGTTGGGTCAGTAAAACCCTAGAAGAATTAGATCCCCTTAAATTCAGTACCCTGTGCTCTCTGGACTAAATTTGTACTCTTTGCAGTGCCATCCATTCTGGATTGCCCTGCCTGGAAAGTTCTCAGTACATTTTCATTCTTCAGGGAAAGAACAGCACATTCCCTTCCTTGGCAATGATGGCTTTCCCTGCTGGCTTTCAGGAGCAATCTCCTTGTCACTGAAATGTTGCCTTAGAGAATAGTCCCAGAGCAACAGGAGAAGCAATAACATAGATTACTCTAAAACAGTAGATTCTTGACACTTTTTGGTTAGAGGCAATTTTATGTATTTTAGACAATTTCACACTGAATCCTGGCTTTGTGTAACTCTCTGAAAAACAATTTCTTTACTTTCCAAAATTGTAATGTATCATGCCTTAGGTTCGACTTAATGGTAATTTAAAGCCAGTTCCTACGGTTCATTAGGCTTTGTGTTCCCCATGTTTCAGCTTCTTCTGGAAACAGTACATTATGTAAAATTACAAATCAATTGCTCATCTTCTGCCTCTTATTCTCATGGGACCTTGAGTGGGTCACTTTATTTCTTCAACCTATGATTGCTTCATCTGTAAAGAGGGGAATAATAAGGAAACCGTCTATGTAGAAGACATTTTAGGAGCAAATAAAATAACAAAGGTTCAGTGATTTGTGTGGTGCTATGCACATACCCAGTGCTCTCTGTAGTAGGTAGTTTTCAATATGATTATTATTTTTATTAATAACTGTGCCTGTTGACTTTCTGTTCCTGTAACAAATAATCAAGGTCACCAGCTTTCAAGGAGAAAAAGGGTTTGGGCCCATGGATGGGCCCATTTCCATGACTACTTGATGCTGCTTTGGGCCTACAGTGAGGGGACCATGGGACAGAGAAAAGCGTCTTGCCTCATGGCTGGAAATGAGAGACACAGAGAAGAAGGGGCTGGAGTCAGAATACCCATTTCCGGGGTACATCTGCAAGTCCCCACACCACTTCCCCTCTGAGTCTTTGTTCCCCAGCTTTGTGTTCCTCTGGTCAGTGTACCTGAGGGATCCTGCAGCTGGATCTGGAGTTAGTGGCAGGGAATGTGATTATCTCGCACTGTGGGCATCTAGACTTTCATCTGTGTTTCTCTACTGGGTAGGATTTTGTCAGTCTCTCATTTCATTATTGTAACTCGATTCAATTTCTCCTGAAAGGAATTCATTGGCTCAACCTCATGATCAGTGTAAGGAAACCTGGAATATGGTTACAGTGGTTCAGGACATTGCTCTTATTATTGTTGGATCATCTGTATGTCTAGTGTTTAAAGAATTTATTAGACAATTTCTACATGAGAGCAATGCACCCTGCATGATATATAAGCCATCAGTCAGTCTGTATAACCAAAGCAATGCCAGGCACTTTACATAGCAGAGATTGACACAGGGAATTGTAGGCTCCGTGGAGTGACACCCAGGGCCCTGCACCCACATTCCAGCTAGCACTGTAGGGACCATTGTCTCTGCTGAGCGAGTGCTGCCCACCAAACGACTGGGGCTGCTGCTAAAACAAAACGACTCCTCAGTCTTTTAACCTTAAGCACAGACCTCCCATTCGTAGAGCCTCACTGCCAGTAGAGTTTGGGGAACACAGTTTTCAGTCTCCTAGGCTCTATTTCAGGAAAAAGTAGGTAGAGGTATGTGGCGACCACTTTCCCATTGCTGGGACCAAACACCCAACACCCACGCGCTTTCCAGTCTCACTTGCTTAGGGATGATGGGCCATCTGAGGTTGCTTTATTCTATTAGTCAGCTTTCCTGTTGCTGCACACAGCCTAATGGAAGAGAGGTTTAACTTG
>RJWT010009334.1:0-25247 GCA_004365215.1 Cuniculus paca
ATTTCTCGTGTTTCCCATTCTCTCCAGCACAACCCCTTGACAAAAGACAAGGCCTACATACACTTTTATTACAACCTTTCAGATGTGGGAATAATTGCCTCCCATAACTTCACCCCTCCCAACTCCACACTCATTTTTTAGATTCTCTACTGTCACCTTAGACCTTATGCCCAAACCTGGGATAAGGGAAAACCTAACCAAAATGCAGTAATTTCCCAATCTATCAGTTAAGCTATGGATACTCTTCCTCATCATGGTCCCGGTGGAATGACACATTTGGATCATGGGCACCCTTTCTTCTCCCTTTAATTATGACAGTGATCTGCCTCCTCATAGAACCTTGCCTTTTTATTTTTCTCCAATCTAGGATGCAAATGCTCACCAATGATAAACTCCTTGTTCTGGCTGAAACACCTGGTACCAACTTCTACATGGGCATCAACCGTCATCCCATCAACCCTCCTGACCCCCAACATGAAGTAGTCAGAGAGAGACATTGCCTGTTCCTAACAACACAAAGACAGGAATGAGAGGTTTCTGCCCTAGTATAAATTACTGGACATTACGGCAATGGTCTACCCTGACCAACACCTCCTCTTTCCCCTTCAGCCCTGATTACAATTTCCTCTTTCCTTTCCTGAGCACACAAAGAGAATTTCAATCAGTTTCTCGCACGTCATCAATGCCCGCCCCAATCCAGTCAAGGTCATATAACCACCCCCCACCGCCCTATATCCAATAGAGGATAGCTCATCTGCACAAGTTGTGCGCTTCTCTCCACATCCTCAGTAAAGGTATTTTTCTTCTCTTTTTCCTTTTTTCTGCTTCTCTATTGTGCTGGAAAACCCTAACAGATATGATAGCCACAAATACCAATCAATAACAAAAGTAATAACAGTTACATTTACTGAATGTCCACTATGAGATAGTATTTTAAAAACTACTTTAACAGAACCTCACAGCTCTCTGAGGTATACAACTCCCATTTTATAAACTGAAGATATGAGATTCAAGAAGGTTATTAAAATGTCTTGTCCAGGTATTAATGAGTATTACTTACCTTAAAATCCATGCTTCTTTGAGAAAGATAACAAAAATCCCGCTATTTGGGGTGAGATCTTATTTCTCCAAATTCACCTTTAATTTTGGCCTTTCAATTTTGTAATATTGTCCCATTTATTTCCAAAAGTTTTCTTTATCATTACATCAGGTGTGGTAGTAGGCCTCTCAGATGACCCCTGATTATTCTTGGCTCCTGGCAGTAGTACTCTGCTGTATTTCCCTCCATTACTAATTATATCTGACCCATATAATCAATTGAATACTGCAGAAATGACAGAGTAGGTCTTCCAAGACTAGGACATCAAATGATACTGTGATTTTCTTCTTGTTCTCTCTTGGGTCACCTACTCTGGGGAAAGGCAGCCATGAAAACACTCAAGTAGCACCCAGTGGAGAGATCCAAGCAGCCTCTTAAAAAACACCAGTACAAATTTCTAAGCCATTTAAGCAAGCCATTTCAGAAGTGGATTCTCCAGCCCCCTGAAGTCTTGAGATGAGTGCAGTCTCAGCTAGTCTCTTAACTCACAAAACATCCTGACCTAGAAATACCCAATTAAGCTGCTCCTAAATTCCTGTCACATAAAAACTGTGAGACAAGAAATGTTTATTGTTTTATCACACTATGTTTTATTACACTATGTATCCCACTGCTCCCAAATTCTTGGCACACAGAAACTGAGACAAGAAATGTTTATTACTGTTTTATCCCACTATACAGCAATAGATAATACATTAGGCTAGATTTAAAATACATATTTATATATTAACAGATTTAAGCAACATCTTTGGTTTATCTTGATCAAAGTGGCTAAAATTTTTATTCTTATGACAATTAAAAATTACAGAAAAGAAAGCTTTGACAATTTCAAATGATTTACTTAACAGTAATAAAGTTACATTCCCATGTGTTGGAGCTACTAATGCTGTAATTTAACTGATACTAAATGCCCTTGGAAAGTCACATATCCATACTCCTGAGCCGGAGCAGACTCGACAGAAGATTAAATCAGTATTTTCTCTAAAAATTTTCCTGATTATAAAAATGATAACAAAATGCTCTCTTCTACTAATTAAGTCAATGTAGCTCATTCTTAAATTATTGTGGTAACAGTTGCAAAGCCTCTGAAGAGAGCATTATTTTGACTTTTACAGCCACAGCATCTAACATGATATGAGGTTAAAATACAAAGGAGGATCAAAATAAACTGCCAATGTTTACATTTTTTAAATGTATTATAGTAAAACACACATTACCATTAAGGCCATTCAAAATATTCTTCCTTGCTTAGAATATTCATGCCATCATTCTTGCCAATTTCTGAAGCAGTTCTGGAGATCCTCTTTCATGTCTTTACAAGATGTGATCAAAAATACAGTGAATCTTGGTGTCAAGTGCCATCCAGTGGAAAGGCAGCCTTGTAAAAACACTACAGTTGTGTCTTCATCCACCTTATTCACTGGATGTGGCACTCTGCAACTTCTGGCTCTCCTTGCACAGTCAAAATGATCAAGAAAGGTAAACTTTTTAATCAATTCAGGGCACCAAGTAAGCCATGACAGTCAAGAAAAGACACTCATGAAAGAGGACTTCCAGAATTGTAACAGAAACTGCCAGGAATGATGGGATAAGTATGTCCAGGAGTGCAGCGTGCTGACAGGGATAATGACAACATGTCTTCTACTGCTGTAATTTCTTTTTTACTGTCATAATTTTTTTAAAATTTAAACATTCACCAGCAAGGATGTAGCTTAGTGGTACAGCACTCAGCTAGCATGTCTGAGAGCTTGGTTTAGCTAGCACTGCTAAATAAATAAATATTGTATTTTTTAGACCATATCTTATATGTTTGTAAACTGCACAGACTTTGTATCACAAAAGCTAAATGCCTAAAAACAGTTCATTAGCTAATTTTTAAATATTAGCTATTATTTTTATTTTGTACTATTTCCAGTTTTTGTTTTGTTTTGTTTTGGTTTTTTTGCGGCACCAGGGATTGAACTCACGACCTTGTGCTTGCCAGGCAGGCACTTAGACCACTGAGCTAGATCCCCAGCCCTCTATTTCCAATTTTATGTAATATCAAATTACAAAGTCCTTTTCTAATTTTTCCCAATTTTCATTTTCTTTTCTTTTTATATAAAATTCAAACCTCTTTCATTTACTAGACCCAAGAAAAAGTTCTTCATGCTTTTGCCTTCCATGCCTCCTCAACATTGTAACATGTATCCAGGTTGGTAAAACACATTAGATTTTGTTCAAATATAATATTTATCACAGCATAAAAGTCCCACTCCTGTTCTTACTGATTTTCGCATTTTATCTGGAAGAAGACAAAACAAACCAAAAGTTTCTATGCTGTTATCTCCTATATACCTATTAACAGGCTTTCTAATCCATAGGTGTTAGACCACTTTGAGGCTTCAAGTTAAATACTACTGCAAAAACCTTAATAAAAGACACATTATCTGTACACTAAATAATGTTTCCTACAAATATGCTCTATATCTCAAAATATATGAGGATATTTGTATTAGTAAAATACAAAGATGACATTAGTTGTTAAGAGGTACTATTATTTTAGGTACCATTAAGTAACCCAATGTTAAAGGTATTTCAATGTAGAAGGGGGAAATATGCATCTTAGAATCTGCGCAATGAAGTAATTCATTCATTCTGTTACAATGTAGTTTCTTAGGCAATGGTGTTTTTTGTTTCTATAGTAAAATACTTGAGAGTAGGAATTTTATTTTTTAAAGGCAGGGGAAGGTATTTAGTTCAAATTCTGGAGATGCAAGAGCATGGTATCATCATCTGTTTGACTCTGGTAAGGATCTTCAGGCTATATTACAACATGGTAGATGATATTATGGTAGACCATGTGTAAAGGGAAAGATCGCATGATTAGATGGAAAGCCAGAGATCAGGGAATAGCCAGTCTTCTTTTTTTTTTTTTTTTTTTTTTGCCGGCACCGGGGATCAAACTCACAACCTCGCACTTGGCAGGCAGGCACTTACGCCACTGAGCTAAATCCCTGGCCCATGTCTTTTTGAGACAGGGTCTCCCTATGCAGTTCAGGCTAGTCATGTGCTCAGGCTGGTCTCCAACTCGCAACAATCCTGCTGTCTCAGCCTTCTGAGTGCTGGGATTACAGGCGTGTGCCACCATACCTGGCTCAGTCTTGTTCTTTTTATAACAATGTACTCTCATAGGAATTAACCAGAATCCCATGGAAACCATATTAATGCTTTCAAGACCCAAGGACCTTCCACTTAAAGGTTACAGTAAATACCACACAGTGGAGAATGAACCTTTGGGGAACAAAACACTTCTAAAGCATAGTAAAAGGATTCTAAGTATCCAGCTACCATTATTTAGTTTTTAAAAAATTAAATGACATTGAAAAGGGTTTTTTTAATCTAAAAAATCTGAGTATCAATACACTAAAATTAATGTCTGTTGAACAAATAAAATGTATTCTATGGCAATTTTTCATGATGACAGGAAATAACAAAAGGATTTACTGTAAAGTATGTACTATTGGTCAGGCATTCCAGCACTTTCAGATGTTAATATACCTAATTCTTACAACAACCTTGAAAGGTAAATATTATTCTCATTCTACACAAAAGAAAACTGAGATTCAGAGAGATGAAATAACCTTTTTAAAGTTCTCACAGCCAATACATGATGGTAATGCAATTTCAAACAACATGAGTTAAAATTCAAGCTGTTTTCTCTACTGCCTTCAAATAGGAATAGATCTCATGTACCCTAAAGTAACCTTTTGTTTTATTCCACTCTTTCCTACAGGTTCTAGCCTATCTTCCTCATTATTAGTTGCCAAATTTCTTAATGAAAAGTACACATGTGTTGTCTCAATGCCTTTAATCTCTTAAAATCTGGAAGAAAAGTTAGCAAAAGGCAATTTTTGTTCAGAATCCAATGAATTACTATTGTCATATTTAAAAGTCTATCCATAATCTTCATTTTTACTGATGTCTTTCTATACATTGTTTATTACTGCTGACAATCCACTAATTTAATCTTAAACCCTTGACTCTGGTGACAATGTACTTCCCAAGATTTCCTCTACTTGTGCCTTTATTTTATGTCTCATACACATTACCGTACTAATTCTTTACTATCTCAATTATAATAAATTTTACCTTGTAACTCAAATTTTCAAATTCCAGCTATAATTATTGTTAGGTATAAATATTTCACACTTGAAGTCTAACTTGATCTAATTTCATGAGTTTACCATCCTCATAAGTAGCTACTCTCTACCAGTTTCCATAGGTTTAAATGATTATACTGAATTCTCCAGTACTGGGGCTTTCTCCCTAACTGGGGCTATTGATAAATTGTTAAATGTTTTAAATCATTGTAATGTAGTATCAGTTAAATAACAGTTTAATAAATGTTCCTTATTTAATAATTTCCACATTAAACAATGTCTGCAAAATGAAAGTTTAGAAAGTCATAGAATTTCAAAATACATGTGAAAATTTCTTTACCTAAAACATTTTCCTAATACAATGATTACAAATTGATTCAGAAATTCTAACAAGACTCTATCAAAAGTGTAAAAGAAAAATGGCAAAGGTTATCAGTTTTCTTCTCAGTTTTTCATTTTTACTAATTAAAGAAAATTTCAAAAGAGTATAATCTTTTTTCTTTCATCAAAACAGGTAACAACATAACTTTCTGTCCTTCTGTGAAACACTATTGCTTTTAGATCATCCTCCATTTGTTCAATAAAAGAACACTATCCAAGTTTTTCCTAGTTACAATTTCACTGAGAGTGACGGCAGTTGTCCTTAGAGTAAAACAACTATGATACTAATTCACCTGTAGAGTTACTTATTTAATGCTGATAGGCCAAAGGTTCAAAGCACTATAGCTAGATACGAAATAGTAGGCAGTGTTTATATAATATTTATTTGCCCAGACAGTACCCTAAGTGATATATATATATATATATATATATATATATATGTAAAACTAAAATGACAATAGTGAAACAATAAATCTCACTGTCACAAGTTATCTAAAGTCAAAATAGCAGATATAATCAGTCTAATAAGCAGAATGATCTCAGGAGTTCACATAAAATGATACAGAAAAAAATCAGAATCCTGGGTTTGAACCCAAGAAATTCTACTTTCCACAGATTTAGTGAGATCCACATATTTGTTTTTTATAAGCAACCTGGGTGAATCTGGTGAATAGATAGTGAAATGGATAGTGAACCAATCTTTGAGAAACACTAATATTTCAGAAATGAAACCCTGACTATTCAAGGCAGAGTGCCTCTGGCACCACAAATACTAGGAAGTCCCAGAGTGAAAGACAGAAAAAGAAATACATACACACAAATATATATATATGTATACATATACAGCAGTAAAACTAAATTGGGATAATCTGTCCTTGCCATGACTAAAAACAGCAAATGTCAGAGTTGTACAGTAACTGATAGCCCCATATTGCTATTAAAATTAAAATTAAAATTTTAATCAGCTCAAATTAAATATTCTGTTCCTTGGTCTTATTTAACCATATTTCAAGTGTTCAATAACTACACAACTAACTAGTGACCACATATTGAATAACAGACATATTAACATTTCCTGTATTGAAGGAAGTTCTACTGGATAGCACTATATTCTAGAGCTTACTTGTCAAGACAAATGCCAATGCTGCCTTCCTTAGAGCTCAGTAAAAAATGATGGTGAAGAGGTGGCATGTTTTAGAAATATGTGGTTGCATATGAGTTATGATAGAAAAATATGGTGAATGCTTAAATTTTTATATTACAGTAATCTATTACTATAATGACATACTGCCATTAATCTCTACTATGGTTTATATCTAGATGTCCCCCCTAAGCCTCATGCACTCAATAGGTGGAACTTTTTGGTGGTGGCTGGATCTAGGGCATGTAAATGTGGATTAAGGGTATGATACCGGGGTTAAGGGTGTGATGCTGGGATGAAAGGTGTGTGAATCAATGCATTAATTGGCTCAGCATAGTTCTGACACCACCCAAAAGGTGACACCCAGGGGTAGACTATAAAGGACAGAAAGAAGCTGCTGCTTACCTGCTTCACTGATTTCTGCCTAACATGGACTGTTTCTCCTCTGCGATTCCCCTCTGCCATGCCACCCTGTCTTGGAGCCAGCCAACTAAGGACTGAAACTTCCACAAACTGTGAGCTGAAATAAATCTTTCCTCCATTAACTTTGGATGTTGGTATTTTGTCTCAGCAACAAGTAAGAAAAACAATCCCCCATGGGATACTCCCTCTAGCTTTGGACACACATATGTCAATATTCTCACTTTCTGAAGCAGTTCTGGAAGTTCTCTTTCATGAGTGTCTTTAGTTGCAAACATCAAGGCTTCCTCCATGTCCTGAATTAATTCAAAACTTTTACCAGAGTCATTTTGACTTTGGAGAAGAGCCAGAAGTCCCATGGTGCCAGATTCGCTGAAAAAAGTCAATGAGGACCACCATAATGTTTTTAAAAGCCTGCCTTCCTTTTGGACAGCACTCAGTAGCAACATTTATTGTTTTTTTTTATCACACCTCCTAAAAGGAGATGTTCTATGAAGCTACTTGGCATCCAGTAAAATATTGTCCCCAAGCAACCCTCTGACCTAAAATGGCACCTTTCATTCAAATTCCATCACCATCTCTTAGTCCCTCCAGCAAATGTTCCAACAGTTGCATCTACCAAATTTCTCTCAAATCTGTCCTCTTTCTTCAACCCTCTTTCTACCTCAGGGGAACCACAGCAATCAATCAATCAATCAATCAATCAATCAGGTTGGAAACAGAGTCCATTGCAAAGACCCTGGATTCAATCCCTAGTACTGCAAAATAATGATATCAGAACTTAATTCCCCTTTTTTTCCATTCTTGTTTCATGAGTATATGAAGGAGTTTTCCAGAGGCTACATAACATGTGATGTTATATCTCTAATGGCTAGAAAAAGGTATAGTTACTGGAGATTGAATGTTGAGAGTACTGAACTACATCCCAGCTCTTTTTTTTTTTTTTTAAACAGGGTTCCATTGAATTGCCCAGGCTGGGCCTAACTTGTGATCCTCCTGCCTCTGCTTTCCAGAATGCTGGTATTACAGGTATGTACCATCACATCCGCAAGTATCCTCAATAATTTTTATGTGCTTCAAGTAGTCCTAAAATGGAAAAACTTTGATAACAACCAGTCTACTAAATTTAGAAAAAACCCACAACATACATGGGTTACTTTGTGAATGACAGTTTAGCCTAGATAAGTAACTCATACAATAATCTAAGAATGTCCCACTTTTTAACATTAAGATTACATTCCAGTCTTTCAGTCTTCAAAACAATCACTAGTTCACTATTTATGAATAGTGATAAAACTGTATCTTAGTATTTATATCTCCTTATTTCTGACCTAAAGTCTTTATAATAGTTGCAGGTCATAGTCAATAAATATGAGATGAATGTTTTCTTAACATAGTAACCTTGTTACAGAGAATATGAAAATTGTATGTTCACAGAAAATTAATTATACTTTCCTTTGGCCTCTAGCAAATTTTTAAAGGGTTTTCCTAATCAGTCCCCCTGGATACCACACTTAGTGACAGGAGCAAATACATGAGTAAATTTCAATTTGACTAAACAAATCAGATTTAAAGATATATCTCATTTACATAAATCATCCAAATTTATAACTATGTTCCAAGTCCTCAATCAACAATCTTTCCTTTCTAACCATTCTGAAAATACTACTAACTGAAATACAAAACCAGAAAAATATATACACAGATGTTTAATTTTTTGCCCGTCAATTTTTAAGGTAACAAATGACCTAGAATTTAAGTCCATTAGCCCACAGGAAATAATAAAAGACTTATTTGTGGAATGAATGATTTGTAGGACATTCATTAATGACTTTTGCCTACTTCTTTTAGCATTTACTAGATAAGGAAAGCCCAAAGACCTAAAAAGTCAGGGCAAAAACCATGGTGAATTTTAGCATACCCAATCACAAAGTCCAGTTCAGTACCAGGCAACCCATAAACCCATTTCAGTTCATCTGTACAATTTGGGCAAAACCTTCCAATTATATTACACTACATCCCTATCAAAGTTCTTACTATTGACCTCCAGTATCTTTATTTATAAAGTATACCCACCTACAACTATATATACTATACAAGATAGAACTTTTTAAATTAGAAAGTTTTTTTTTTAATGGGACAAAGTTTTGTTTTGTTTTGTTTTGCTTTGCTTTGTTTTGTTTTGTTTTTGAGACAGGGTCTCACTATGTAGCCCATGCTGGTTGTGAAGTCACTATGTAGCTCAGGCTGGCCTTATACTCACAATCCTCCTGCCTTAGCCTCCAGAACGCTACAATTACAGGTGTGTGCCACCATGCTCGGCTCAAGGATGAAATAAGTTTTATCTTTCATTTATGAACAGTACAAAAATACTTCAATCTAAGAAATTACAATATTTCAAAGGTCTAGTGCAAGTGTAGGATTCAGTTCATTTTGATCTTAATTACAATGGATACAAACTGAAAAACATCTTTTGAAGGCACAATACTCATAATGTATACTTAGAGCAAAGTTAATTGTGGACAACAGTGGATGTAAAATGTTATTTCAAAGAATTATCTGAATATCTCAGTAACTTTAAAACTTTAGTGAACTTAACAGGTCTACTAAACTATTACTGTTTTTATCTGTAATGAAGCTGACCAAAGTGCTAGAACTGCCAGTTCTCCATTTTTTTTGTTGTTCACTTATGTTTGTACTATTGGTATTACTGTTACAAATTCTACACATAAGTCCTTTTATGTCATATAAGGGTTAGTTTAGTTAAAACTAGGCAATAATTATATATTCATTTCATTACACATGCATAACTGGAGCAACTGCCACCTGCTAAAAGTGAACGAACAGAAGAGAAAAATCATTAGCAATCCTGTTCCCCTTCTTAGCAAGAGTACTGCATCACCAATCCATTTATTAAATACTAGTACAGCTTTATTTCTTCCTTTTAATATGCATAAAAATAAAATTAACAATTTTAGTAACAAATTTCTCTGAATTCATGGGAGTTGTGGATACATTCCTCTGGGATTTATAACTCAAATATATACCTGAAACCCCAAGCTAGCATAACTTAAATCTGTCTCTCAAATGCTTTCCAGATTAGAACTGAATTTGAAGCCAGGACTAATTTTCCATGGTCACCCCAGGTCAAATAAGACTCTTAGGTTCTTATGATCTGGGCCTTCACCCAAAAGCTGATCCAAAACCAACCTTCAGGGATGGATGAACAAGTATAATCTTACCAGGATACTTACCCTTTACTTTACAAAGATAATGAAGAATAGTTATACTTCTTGTCTCTACAATATTCATTTGATCATTTAAGAAACATTTGCAAATGCCAGGCATCTCACTAACATAATCATTTATAAGCATATCTTAAATATACTATACTGTACTTTCATTTGCAGGAGTGCCTTAAAGAAAAAGTGTGGTTTGTGCCCCATCGAGTGGCCAACTTAGAAATTTCAAACAAGTTCCAACAAGGCAAGTTAACCCTACCTAATCAACATAATACCTTTGAGAAATTAAAGCCTGCAACACAAGTGTTCTCATGGGAGAGTTCTACAAAAAAAAAAAAAAAAAAAAAAAAAAGAAAATCACAATAATGTTATAGCAATGTTTCCTTATAGTTGAAAATAAGCTTAGTATAGTTTATAGAGCATCTTTCCTTTCCTAAGTCTCAGGGGGGAAAAAAAGACCGTAACTTTTTATTTAAGTTAAATAAAAGAGTTTCTTAGTTTAGTTTTCACAGCTCAAAATCACATCAACACTGTTTAAAATGATATTATTGATTTAAGAGGATGATTTTAAAATTGTCCTTTAAGTTCTGTCTCCGTAAAACAAACATAATTAAAGCATAAAAAGGCATAGAAATTTAAAGTCAAGTGAGTCCTCAGGTAATAAGAGGCTATGAGTTTAGAAACCATCAAATGAAGTTCTTAACATTACAAATGAAGAACCTTAAACTTCAGAATGAGGAAATGATTTATTTCATCAGGGTCACACTCCTAATGCTTACATATCCAACACTCAAAGAGACTAGTGTGTGTATGTGATATACACTATGCAAGTGGCTTAGTCTCTCTGGACCTCAGATTCCTCACTTGGAAAAACAAAGAGATAAACTTTAAATTCTCTTTCAGCTCTAAAATTCTGTGTATTTAGAGACTTCATTGTTTCTAGTATCTTACAAAATCAAGAGTATACACTGAAAAAAAAAACCATTCCTTGTTCTAAAAATCCAAAGATGCTCATAACCCTAGGGAAGAAAACACAAGTCAGCAGCCTACAGCACTAAACACAGTGTCTGCCAAAAATGTACATACATTTCAGCAGTTCATTCTCTGTAAGCTAATGGCCACCACTTTGAGTACCTCTTTTAAACTGTGGAGGCCAAAGGTAACTTATATAATCTCATGTCTCAATAAATTTAATATTAAAATATTTATATAATTTTTCCTTTTCCTGATATATACATTTTTTGAGGAACTCTGTATATTTGCTTCTTTTGCTAACAGTCTGCAAAGTATCAACATAGGTCACATTAACCTATTTGGATGACCCTGGTCTAAATTAATTTTGATTAATCTATTATAAAGCTCTAAAGTATACAATCACTGATTATAAATGTAAGATATTCTCATAAAGACACACTGCTGTTCAATTTTATATGATAAAGTTTATACTCAAGATGATTAGAAATAAAAAGTTTCTGTTCATTTGTATTATTCTTCACAAAAACTATTCACAAATGCATCAAACACATTTTCTTTATATGGTTTCTCCAAGATGCTCTATTCTTTAATCTTTTGTGCTTATTATTCTGCCTATAAAGACGGAATCCATGTACTCTCCAACTTATTTATATATTAAAAACTCTAATGATTTTAAGAACATTAATGGGCTACTACTATTAACAATGTTAACAATCCAAGAAATAAAAATCACTACAAGTTAAATCAAAAACTCATAAACTGGAATGGAATATGAAAAGTTGTGATACATTCATGTCCATATACATCCATAGTTTTTATAGAAAAGAGTTCTGGAAAGGCGAAAAGATTGTCCCCAGGGTCTCATGGGTAACATATATAAGAACTAGCATTTTTCAAAGTTAACCATATATATATATAAAATAATATAGAAAATTAAATATCGCAGTCATACAATTATAGATGTAACCAAAAATTTCAGCTCCAATCTAAAGTTCTGCTTAATTCAAATAATATTTAATATATAGCAAACTGACATAAAAAGCAAAGAAGCAGGACAGTTCATATGGTTCACACCACTAGAAAGCACCCTATGCTAGAAATCAAGTATAATACACTAAAATTTTTCCTACAATGCTTGAAAAACACCATTATCTTCATACACGGGAAGGTACATATTACTGCATTATGAGGTCTTTTACTCTAACAAAGGCAACAGATCTTTTATGGATGTCCTTTTTCCCCAAGTTTTTAAGCTGCCAACATTCAGAACCCTAAAGACTCTTATGTATATCTCTTTATTATTTTTAAAGGAATAGCATCAACTTTTAAGAAACAATACACAACACAAAAATTTCAAGCCTAAAAATTTCCATAATGGTTCTAACTTACAAAGAGAAATGCCCCTTACTTAATTTTGCCTACCAGTAACTGTCCAGATAGGAGTCACATAGTAGGGACTCTTCAGAATCAAATTTGAATTTGCCACAATAAATGAATTTTTCAAAAAATTATAATTGGTCAGAGAAAGATAACACAAAGCTGGTATTACAAATCAAGTTAACTGCATTTTCTAACTAAATTTTGTTTCCCTTCCCAATCCCGAATATTCCAAATTAATTCGGTGAAACAGTCAAGTGTTGAAATACTTAAAATGAATTACAGCATGCATCCAGCCACTGTTACTTCTGCCCAAATCAAGCATTCGACACTAGGTAACAAGAATAAGATGTGCTCCAGCACGCTCCTGTCTTGTGTCTCTATGAAGAACTGGCAGTGGTGCTGAAAATTACTACTAGAAAGATGAAAGACCAATACCCGCCTTTCAATAAAATCTATCATCTGGACTCTAGCCAAGATTTTAAAACTGACACAATGTTATTAGAAACAATAAATCAACTCTACAAGCGGAAACGTTCCTTTTCTTACAACTCGTGGCCACAAAACACAACAAAAAAAATTAAATGATAAGAAGGCATTAACAATTATAGGCCACTCACGTCTCACAATAATCGAGTTTCGTATTTTACAAGTAAATTTAACGATCTTCAAGATTCTGCTTACCCTACCTGCATCTCTTTCCCAAGCTTCTTCAATTATTACATATGAATAAACTTCCTGCTATTGCCTAAACATCCCATCACTAAACTTATGTAAAAATTAAAAACATAGCTAAAATAGTTTAGCTCATAAAATCTAGCTATCGTATGTGTGTCCACACTGATTTTATATTCTTTGTTCCTGGGTGTCAATTCCTGGAGGATACAGATTAAGTCGTCTTTCTCTATTCCACAGCTGAATTGCTGTATCTTACCTTCTGGTCTCATTATCTTTACTTTTCCCTGTGTTGAGGTAAGGTTACTTACCACTATAAAATAACCTCCAAGAGCTGTTATCACAAAAATTGGGAAAGAAGGGGACCACAATCTCTAAAGCACGGGTAAGGGTCAGTGTTTACATTATAATCATTTTATCCCTAGCTAACATAATCTTGGCAGAAATCCAGAAATTTTAAATAATTTCCTTCCTTCCTTCTTCCCTCCATTCTAAAACAACTGTGGAGCCAAAACCAAAGATGTGTGATTATTCTGTATACTTCATGCAATCACTAAAGACAAGTCGCTCACTATCTTATCAAAACAGGATCGTTGATTACAATACGTTCGTAAACTATAACCACTGCATGTGTGACATACATTTTGATCAAGTTTCAATCCTGTTACAAAGCCTTTGTCAACAGTGAGCAAGTGGGGGGAAAGCCGAATGGCTCTGTGGAATGAAGGAAATCACTGGACGGGCTGATCTTGGAAAACCGGAATCCGCGCTGAGAGGTGAGCAAAAAGAAACAAGACCTAACCTTGGCGAGGGGGCGCACAGCCAGGGTGGGGAGGAGAGGCTGGAGCGAGCGCGGAGGATGGGGTTAGCGGGGAACCGTGGCAGCCCGGGGCTGACCTCGCACCGCGGCTCCCCCACCTGCAGCCAGCCCCCCACCAGCATGCCCCGGCCCGGCCCAGCCGGGTTGTGCCCTTCCTCCCGCCGCCGCCGCCCGCATATCCGTTACCCCTGCAGCCGCGGGCTGCGGGGGAGGGGAAGGACAGCGGGGCGCTGGGGGCCGGCCGCGGCGGGGATGCCGCAGTGGCTCCCCGCGGCAGTCGGTCAAAGTCCGCGAGGAGAAAGCAGGAGCCAAAGGCAACGATGGAAGTCAAGACCGGCGAGAAGGTGGCCCCTCCGAGCCCTCCCACACCCTGGCCGCCGCCGGTACCTCATACTGGATGTATTGCTTCCTCCACTCGGGAGTGATGTGCGCGGAGAGGTGCTCGGCGAACTTCATCCTGCCGTCTCCCCTTCACTCCCACCCGGGTCCAGCAGTTACAGGCGGCGGCGGCGGCAACAGCGACTCCGACTCCTCCCCACATGGGCCCCGGCGCGGCGCTGCGCTTCTCTCCTCCTCCGCCGCCGCCGAGGTCTCCTCAGAGCGGCCCTCCCGCCATCTTCCTCCTCCTCTCTATAGCCCCGCCCCTCCCCGCCCACTAGACGTCATCGCCATGGTAACCGCCTACGCCGTACCAACGAAAGGGGGTGGAGTGTGGGGCGGGGCTTGATTGCCTTCCTTCATTCTCCGCCCCTTCTGGGCCGGACGTGCTGGAGGCACCTCCCCTGACCTCTTCCGTCTGGCTCCAGTTGGCTTACAGCTGCTCTCAACCGCCTGCCTGCGAAGCAGCAGTGTTGTTATTGTAATTAATATTAATACTGGAGCAACAATAATCCACACAAGACGTTTGTATTTGCAAAGAACTGTGCAAATTTTTTTTATTTTAATATTTATTCTTCGTGAAACTCTTAAAGATCGATTTATATTAATTCAAAATGAGCAGTTAAAACAAATAGTTTAGGACCAAATGCATGAAAAGGAATTACCGTTTTGCATACTCCAGGGTGCTCCATAAATGCTTGTTGAATTTAGTTAAAGATGTCAGTGCCAAAATGTGCCTGCTGCTTTTGAATGTCAATGTAACCGCCTAGACTTGGGACTAACAAAAAAGCCAATAACAACACCTGGATCCAAACCAATACTGAGGGTACCGAATGGACTTGTGACCGAGCTTCCTAGAGATTGGGGTTGAAAGTTAGAAGGCAAAACAGTGCCCCTAGAGGTACAGAACCAAGCCCACCTTCAGTGAGACCAGAAATGGGCCCAGCATCCAAGCTGAGTTATCCCTGGAAAACATGGAGAAGAGATCACTCACACAACTCAGCACTACAGTGAATGTGGGGGTAATTGTCCTAGAGGACCTTACTTGAGACAGAAACCTAGGTCCCACCCTGGGTGGAGGAGTCTTGGATAATATAATAGCTAACATCTATTGACCACTCTCCCATCTCCTTCCCAAGCAATGTTCTAAGCCACTTACGGTACTTTGTCCTTTAATTCTCACAACTTTGATGAAATCCAAAGGTTTATTAGATGAGTATTGTGACAGTGTTCTGAGAGATCCATCTCTAATGTTGGCTTTTTTTCTCATGTATGTTTCTCCTTTCCCTGTCTCTTAATTCATGCCAATACAGGTTCTGCAATCCTTTCCTCAGGAAAGGGATGAGGCATGATGAAAAAATGCATATTTTATGAGTGTTTCAGGCTTTTGTTGCACAAAGGCCTCAACTTTAAGTGAAAGGGAAATCAAGGTCAAAAACAAGAAGAAAAGAAAGGAGAGTGAGGGACTCCTTTCAGCATAGTATCCTTCTGCCCACCATAAAATCCTTGCCCTAATAGAAGCAAACACTGGCAGGAGAAAGACACAGGCCAAGAGGGAGGGCTACGCTATCAGGAAGAGGGCACAACCACCAAAAGGAAATGACTGTGTGGTGTGTCTAGGAAGACAGTACCAGGGCCAGCCACAAGAATAATTCCTGGGCCTTCACTCAAATATGAACTAGAATGGTGGATTTTAGTAGCAACCTTCATATACCATAGCACACTGCTCCCCGCTGCAAAATACTGCCATAACTTAATTGTGCACAACAACCTAGAATCGTGGCCCAATCCAGAGCAACTGAAATTGCTCACTACTAGCTCTAAAACCAGTAATTATTTTTCTCAAGACTGATCCAGAGCCCTGCCATCCAGACGAACATGGAAATCTTACTTTATCCACACAAGTAGATTTAAAAAGAATTCTCCTTATTCCTAGCATTATCTCAATGACAAAAACCACCAAATACTTGAATTGTATTTATTGAGCACCTGCTCTCTGCGGAGCATTATGACTGATACTATGAAGGGTTATCTGAATAGCTGTAATTTGAATCAGAAGGGCCTCCCGCTTTGACTTCATTTTGTGTATAGACAAATACTTCTGTATTCTAATAAAACCTTATTGAGCACTATGATAGTCTAATCCACTTTGGGAATGAAGGACAGTTCAAAAATACTTTATACTAGCTGGGCATGGTGGCGCACGCCTGTAATCCCAGCACTCGGGAGGCTGAGGCAGGAGGATCATTGCAAGTTGGAGACCAACCTGGGCTACCAAATGAGCTGAAGGACAGCCTGAACTGCATAGCAACACCCTGTCTCAAAAAGACAGCAACGAAAAAAATACATTAGACTGTTGTCTTTTCCCTGAAGGAAACAACACTCCAATAAAAACAATGGGCAGGTAGACCAATAGCTAGACAACAGTATGATACATGCTATAATTGAGGTATATATAAGGAAATAAACATCTAGCTGACCAGAAAATAAAAGATAGTGTAACAGAGATTTTGAAATACAGTGTTAGAAAACACTCTGACAGAGAAAGGATCTCAAAGACAAAAAGTAAAATGTCAAAATTATTTTTAAAATGACAGGAAGCTATCTGACCAGAATATTCTTTGAGGCAGCAAAATGTCTCCTTAATGAAACTTTCCCTGCTTGGTCTCCTCCTCTCCCCAGTCTGGCTCCCACATCATCCTATTCTGTATTGTTACTGATAATTTGTGTCATACCATGAGCTCCATGAAGAACAAATTGCTCTACAGTTTAGCACAGTGCCAGGCACTCAGGCCTTCAATAAATCTTGAAGGAACAAAGGGAAACAAGAGGGAAGGGAAGAAAGAAAGCACAGAGGAAAGAAGCAAAGGCCTTCTCCAGGGGAAGCTGCAGGAACTGAAGTTAAAATGGAACAAGATTGTGAAGGAATTGATCTTAACAACAGAGACATGGGCTCTTTAAAGAGGTGTAAACTGTAAGTGACTCATATTTAGGAAAGCAGTACATAGAGTGTAGCTTTCTGACTGAACACTGATCTCAGAAATAAACAGACCTGCATTAAAATCCCAACTGTGCCGTTTACAAGCTGTATGCTTTTGGGCAAAGTACATTAGCTTTTAAAGCCCCAGTTTCCTGGTCTGTCAAATGGGAATTAGAACTCCTCCCTTGTAGATCTGAGGATTAAATGAGATTCAGTATGTAAACCATTTAGTATGAAGCTTGGTCCCTGGTTGAGCAGAAGGGACCAAAATGGACACAAATGCAACACCAATTTATTAACAAAGATTTACTAGGCCTGGCCCCTGGTGTAACCAATTTGCAAGTGCAAATTTATTTAATCCTCCCAAGAACCCCAAAAGGTAGATACCATTATTATCCTCATTCTAGAGCTGAGTAAACTCAGAAAGAGAGGGTAAGCATCTTGTATAAGATCTCTCACCTAGTTAAGTGATAGGCTTAGATCTGAGCCCCAGTAACCCGGCTCCAGGGTCCTTGCTCTTGAGCACTATGCTATGTGACTATTGATGCAACAACACAAGCCAATTACAGAAATGAACAGAAGGAGATGTGACATCCAACACCAGCTCTAATGCCAGGGAAAATGCTGCTGCCATGAACTAAGATAAGGAATACAAGGAGAGAATAAGTTTATTATTTTACTGAATGTGTTAGTATTTAGGAATCTATGATATATGGAATACTCCAGTTGGATGTATAGATTTCACACTCTAGAAAAAAGAGGTTAAAACTGAAGTCTAGGGAGTCATTCACATTTAAATGATGATTAAGTCTGGTGAGGCTGCCCTGGGAAAGACTATAGAGTGGATAGAAAAGAGGCCAACGGAATATCTTGGTGTGAACCTAATGAAGAAGATGGATCAAGAAAGGAGGCTGAGATGTGGCCAGAGTCAGTCGCAAGTTGAGTCAAGGAAGCCATAAAAAGACGAAAGTTTCATAAAAGAGAGATCGATTAGATAAATGTCATAGAAAAGTTGCATAGGATGACTTTCAAATATTGGATTTAGTGAACAGAGATCACTAATAACCTAAAAAAACTGGCTTTGATAGCATGAGAAGTTGCAGAAGTCTGTGCAATAAACAGTATTTTGTCTTTGTAAATCCTAAATCGTACTTATTATGTATATGTTGTAGGATGACCAGGAGAAGTTAATCACATAGTCAGCAATTTATCTAGAAATTCACAAGTGCTGAGTTTGAACACTTCATATTTATCACACATAATTCTAAGTTTTGGAACAGTTATACTTACCACAAAGTAACTGCTTTAAAACTTAGAATTATGTGTGATAAATATAAAGTCAAACTGTTGCTTGTAGAAAAAGCAAAACAAAACTAGTGATCATGCCGAAGTGTGAAGAACTGACCTGCAGAGAAATCAAATCTTAAGGTACACCTCCTGCTGAAGCTGAATAAACTAAAGTCACAGGAGTAAAGATCTTATTCAAAGTACAGCCCAGATTCACAATTATCTGAGGCCCAGTCCAGTTTTACAATAGGATAGCCTTATAGCCTCAATAGGGGTACAATAGATGGACTGAAGAGTGTCCATGATTTCCTTCAAATTACAAGATGCAAAACCGTGTGTTATTTGAATATTTTTCAAAAGGCTCTACGTCACTTCTCAAAAGTTTCCACAATTCAAAAATATTTAGAACAATAACACCAGGTCACTAACTCCCACTTCTTCCTCCAAGAAAACTAACATAAAAATTATATAAAAGAAGCCTGAAACCATTCCACTTTGTGATTTCTAGAAATACTTTCTTATTTTTATAAGATTTGGATTAAGTACACTCTGGGGGTTTTTGGTTTGGTTTGGTTTTGGATTTTTGCTCCTTTTTTCAGTGGGGTTTCTCTATATAACCCAGTCTGGCCTTGAATTCTTGACAATCCTTCCTGCCTCAGTCTCCCAAGTGCTGGGATTACAGATGTGTACCACCACATCCAGCCTTGCATATTTTTAAGAAATCTTTTTTTCAAGTTACAAAGGACCATTTATGGGCTAGGCATGTAGCTCAATAGTAGCGTGCCTGCTTAACGTGTAAGGCCCTGCGTTCAGACTCAAGTATAAATACATACATACATAGGAGAGAGCATTTATAATATTCTTTCATTTGGTCCACAAATATTTGTTGCACAGCTACAATTTAGCAGGCACTGTTGAGAGCGCTGTGGTTAGGTACAGCAGAATCTAAAAATTCCAGACCTCATGGAGCTTGCACATGAGAAAACAACAGACATTAAGCAAACTAGCTTGTAACAGGTTAGATGGGGATAACATGCATGGGAAATGGAGAGAATACAATGTCATTTTATATAGCATAGTTAGGAAAGGCTTTAGTGATAAGGTGATTTTTAATCAGAGATCTGAAGGAAAGGAGACAACTATGCAAATATGAGTTGGAGGTGGAAGTGGGCAGAATAAGCATATGCTAAGGCTCTGAAGCTAGAATGTGCTGAAAGTGTTGGAGAAACAACAAGAACACCAGAGTGGCTAACAAGTATTTTAAGGAGAGAGAGAGAAGGTCAGACAGAGAGTTAGGAACAGTATTTCTTGGGATATTATAGGGTAAAATAAAGACTTGGATTCTGAGCTTAGACTTTTGAGATTTTTAAAAGTTTTTCATTTTCAGTTTTTTAGAGATTTTTTTGTTTGTGTGCTTCTGCATGTAGTAATAACTACTCTTTTTCTTCCACACATTTAAAATATGATGTAAATAAACATAACATAAATTTATCATTTCAATCATTTTTAAGTGTACACTGCAGTGACATTAAGTATACTCACAATATTGTTAAAACCATCACCGTTATTCATTTCCAGAACATTTTCATCATCCCAAACTGAAACCCTATACCCATTAAAAAATAATGCTTCATTTCTCCTTCCCACTAGCCCATGGTAATCTCTATTCTATTTTCTGTCTCTATGAATTTTCCTATTCTAAGTACTTCATATATGTGACACCATACAATATTTACCCTTTTGTGTTAGATTTAGTTCACTTTTTAAATCCATGTTGTAGCATGTATCAGAATTTCATGCCTTTTAAAAACTGAATATTATCCCATTCATACTGTTTATTCATTTGTTTGTTGATGAGCATTTGAGTTGTTTCTACTTTTTAGCTAGTACCAATAATGCCACTATGAACAGTGGTATACAAATTATCTGCTTGGGTCCTCGCTTTGAATTCTTTTGAGCATGTATCTAACAGTGGAATCACTGAATCATGAAGTGTTTCTACATTTAACTTTTTGAAGAAATGGAGATTTTTAGAGTGACATCATCAACCAAATAAGTCATACATTTTTCTGATCTGTGGAAAACAGTCTTCAGAGAAGAAAAGGAAGAGGCAGAGTATATTCATTTCGTAGGGCTACCGTGACAAATTACCACAAACTGGGTCCTAACATAATAGAAATTATCTTCTATAATTCTGGAGATGAAAAGACCAAAATCAAAGTTTCAGCAGAGTTTCACTCTCTCAAAGTTTCTGGTCAAAAATCCATCCCATGCCCTCCTCTACACTTCCATTATTTCTAGAAATGCTTAGTGCTTCTTGGTTTTATGCTACATAACTATGTCTGCCTCCATTGCCCTATGATGTTTTACCTGTGTGTGAGTTTGTCTTCACATACTATTCTCCCTTCTTTCTCTATTTTCTCTTTTTACAGGAACACCAGACTTGCTGGATGAGGATTCACTGTAACCCCATATGAAGGGTTCCTAATTTGATTACATTAGCAAATACCTTAGCTCCACATAAGATCACATTCCCAGGTACTGGGGATAGGATTTTAACAAATCTTTCTGAGAGGATGCAAGTTATCCCACAATATAGAGAAGGTGTAAAGATACTGTTGAAATAATCCAAGAGAGAGGTGGTTCCAGAGGTCAACAGTAGAGGTAATGAGAAGTGATAAGCAATTAAATAGATTTTGAAGGTAGAACAAATAGGATTTTTTGGTAGATTAGATGTGGGACAGGAGTAAAGGAAAGGCACCAAAGACATGCCAGTCTTTGCCTAAGTACCTTAAAAAATTAGGCCAGGGAATATTTCAGAAGAAGCAGGTTTGAGGTAGAGGGTGGAACTCAAATGTTCAGTTTTGGATGTGTTATGTTAAAGGTGCCTGTCATATACCCAGAGGCAAATGTCCAATAGGTATCTTGGAGTCTTTAGGTCAGCAGAGAAACCTGGGATGAGATAGAAACTTGATGAATTAACAGGATAAAAATGAATTAAAAGGGGCAGGGATATCGCTCAGAGGTGTAAGTTCCTGCCTAGGAAGCCCAAGGTCCTGAATTCAATTCTCAGTACCAAAATAAATAAATAAATAAATAAAGCCATGGATCTCCATAAGATCAGGGAGTGAGTATAGCTAGAAAAGGGACGAGCTCTAAAGACAGGTTCCTGGGAAGATGAAGAGAAAGTCAAGACAGAAATGATCAATTCCTTCAGGAAATGTTTCCATGAAGGGGAGTAGGGTAAAAAAGTGATACTTGGATCACAATGTAATCGAATTTTTTAATATGGGAGAAATATTAGCACATATATATTATGATGAGAATGATTAAGTATAGAAAGAAAAAAAAGATTGCACAGGAAAGAAAGGAGGCATAAATTTTCTCTGTATAAAACCAAACATAAATAAAACACCCATGTGTTTGACTAGTAAGACAGGATCAAGAAGAATGATCAGAATGGCTTTCTCTGGATTAGAGATTTTGAGTCATTTTTATTCCTTGTGCTTTTTAAATTTTTTGGTGTTGCTTTTAATCTTTATAAAATACATTTATCAAACATAGAAAAACAATAGGGATTCTATTTTAATAACTCAAAATCAATGCTGTCCAATGAGTGAGAAAAAGTGATATTCGGTGAGTGAGCATTTGATACTGCAGGGAAGAAACCAGGGAATGAAGAGATGTAGAAAATCCAGGGATCGAAGCTCAAGCAGGAGCCCAGGGAAGGCAAGAATAGCACAGCCACAGGGAAAGAATGGAGGAGAAACTTGACATTATTTGGCACTTGGGGCTGGAGAACATAATTAGGAAAAATAAAGTTAGTGGGTGATGAGTTAGTAGATGGTTAGGAAGAGAACAAAGGACGTTTATATGTAAACTCTTCCTTTCCTCTCTAAAAGAAACAAATCAATCCATTGCTTGAGGAAATGGGAGCAGAACTAGGCAGGAGGAATGTGAGCAGTCCTTGAGGTTGAAAATTACTAATTTGTAAAAGAATCACCTGGGATGGTTTTACCAGTCATTTTAGAATTCTACACCAGGAGTTGAGAAGATACTACAGTTGGTTTGAGCCAAGATTAAGAATTTCAGAAATTGCTTCAGGACAAGGAGATAAAGTCTTTGAGCTAATAATAGAAATAATATGATAACTAAGATTTATTGCATTTTATATGCCTTATTTAGTTTAATTCTCAAAGCAAGGAGAAGACTAAAAAAGATTAGGATAACTATCATAGCAAAGGATAAGAATCTTAAAAGGTTATTATTATCTCCATTGTACAGATGAGAAGACTGAGCCTTGGATGGAATAGTAGACATCTGTCGGCTTCTGTTTATCTGCTTAGCTGCTGCTTCCTAGACAGCAGGATCCTCATCTCTTAAGTCTTGATGGGAGGCAAGACCCCAGCTCATACTAGACTTAAAGCAAGTGTATGTCCCTATCCCAAATTCATGACAAGAAGCATATGGCCCAGCTTTGGCCAAACAGATGCACCTGCCAAAGATTTTTGCCTCACATGGCAGTACCCAAACACAGGACAATAAGTAGAACATATTTTCAGAAGCTGAAGCAAATGTAAGAGTCCGGCAGTGAAAATGTCAGAGTCCAAAACTGACTGCTGAAGGACTTTCCCTCTGGCATGGCCTCTGCTCTGTTCTTGGCTGTGAGCTTTTCTTGGTTTCCTTAGGCTCATTTACCTGCCTTCACATTGATACTGTGAAGTCACCCAAAGCCATCCAATAAAATCTATTTCTATTCAAGGTAACCAGAGTCGGCTACTTGTAGCCAAGAGCCCTGAATGGCTCATAGGATTAAGAAATTTATTGTAGCAATTGCCAAGGGTGTTTCAATAATCAGAGACATAGAATAATTTTCTATGGCTGTCGGTGCCTTTTTCTGGTCACCCTGGGACCTCACCCAGAGGCCGTGAATAAAGTAGTAGGAACGGAGGATATGCAGGGGTTCCAAAACTGATCTGGTTAAATTGCTGATTGCTTAACCAGCTGGCAACAGAGAAAAATGCTGAGACCCTAATATAATGTCGTATTTGAGTGGGGTGCAGAGAGTCTGTTACACAGTGGCAGGTTAATTAGATTGACCTCTTTCCATCATGGGGGTAGGGAAGAGAGGCAGCCACTGATTCTCACTGGAATAGATACTTGTTCTAGATGTGGATTTGCCTTTTCTACCAATTATGTGGCAGTCTTAAAAGTTAATTGGATGTGTATCAGCCCAATAGCTGTAGGATCACCAAGAATTGAAATCCTTTAGAAAAAAGATTTGAGTTATCAAAAAAGAATTGTGAGCAGCCTAAGTCTTGAAAGAGGGTACAAAAGGAACATGAAATGACTGCAAAAGAAAATTATAAATACCAACTATAGACTTGAGGTCAGATGCAGAAATAAGGTCTTTATGTGGTACCCCTGTTTTCTTCCTTTCTTTGCTATGCATACCATAATGAATTACCTTTGCTTACTTTTTCCCCTTTCTCTAGTGTTTTATATTACTGTTGGAGATGTGAACAGTATGAGTTAGCCCTCAGCTTATAGGACATGAAGATGGTACTGTGACTAAACTAGAAGAGGAAAGAACATCCTCTTGGAGCTAGGGATTCCTCTTTGGGCCTTTCTGGTTTCTTATACAGCAGCCCACTCCTCCAGTACTTCCAATGAATTCGCCCTGTGTTCTGTCTTTCCTGCTTAAAATTGCTACAGTTGTTTGCTGTTATCTGCACATAACCCTGACCAGAAAGCACAGCAAACAAAACATCCCTGCAAAGAATTAAAAAAGTACAAGACAGGATTATTTTGTTATTGAATGAAAATGATTAGGGAATCGTGGTTTGGGTTATTTGTTTTGGTTATTTGAAAGAACTTTCTGCTTTTTATTTGGGCTATAAAAGCTGCTGCAGGCCATTACGTAGCTCACTTTGACATGGCTTTTTCTTTTATTAGCCTCACAGATGTCTTGATCAAAGAAGAAGAATCAGAGTTTTCTGCCAACACTTTAAAGTTGGAGAAATAACCTTTCCCAAATCACAGCTAGCTCCTTAGGGACAGGAGCCATGTCTATCTTATTCACTCTTAACAGCACTTAAATGCAGTAGATTCTACATAGTGATGTAATTCAATTTTTTAATACATGTTTTTTTTCCTCTAGGAATGATAAGCATGACAGTGTTGGAGTCCATGAAGGTCTTCTCTATTTGTAAAAACGTGTCATCAGAATCTAGATTTTCCTTCAACACTTAGGATAACTGGCAACTTAAGCTAGAGTGACAGACCCATAAAAAAAAAAAAAGGAAAAAGACAGGCTCTAGAAAGTGCATA